>JADBJO010012221.1:0-45000 GCA_016801955.1 Conus betulinus
GCAACACAAACAGACAGACTTGTAACATTTCCTTTCTTTCACACATACAAAACCAAAAATCATGACCAGAAAAGCGTTTCCCAGAATACTCAGGTGTTTGAAAAGTGCCAGTGTGTGTTTATCTTCTGACTGAATCAAAGTCCCAGAGTGCGTTTATCTTCTGACTGAATCAAAGTCCCAGTGTGTGTTTATCTTCTGACTGAATCAAAGTCCCAACTGTGTGTGTTTATCTTCTGACTGAATCAAAGTCCCAGAGTGTGTTTTATCTTCTGACTGAATCAAAGTCCCAACTGTGTGTGTTTATCTTCTGACTGAATCAAAGTCCCAGAGTGTGTTTATCTTCTGACTGAATCAAAGTCCCAACTGTGTGTGTTTATCTTCTGACTGAATCAAAAGTCCCAACTGTGTGTGTTTATCTTCTGACTGAATCAAAGGACCACACTTCAGCCACTTTCAGGCTGACTGTCTTTGTGACAACTGTGTATTCAGTCCACCCTATAAAAAAATGAATGAGAATAACACTGTTCTGAGCAAGCTGGAATTCATCTTCCTTACGAAGGTCTCAAGTTTGGTAATCTCTTGATCAAACTTTCTGATAAATTTCAGCACTAACTTCAACAAGGCTGTGATAATATTGAATGCTAAGTTCATTACACATTTCTGAAACTTTCATGCCATGTTTCATTTACAACAACATTGCATTCTGTTAGATGTAATCCTATGTAGAGTTGAATTGA
The DNA here is from genome assembly GCA_016801955.1 of Conus betulinus. Taxonomy (NCBI): domain Eukaryota; kingdom Metazoa; phylum Mollusca; class Gastropoda; order Neogastropoda; family Conidae; genus Conus; species Conus betulinus. The sequence continues at coordinate 738 of JADBJO010012221.1, forward strand.
AACTTCAATGCGTCAGCCTATACTCTCAACTATAGACTCAGACACTCTGTCAATATTGAGACAAACCATGCAAATGGGTATTTGTTTTGGAAACATCGGAAGAAATTTTCTTTCCTTTCTTCCCCCCTGGTTAGTGCTTTTCTCCATCTGTTGCTGAGGAATGAGACTGACTTTCATCGACAGGCCAATTTGGGCTGGTGTTATCAAAATAAGCTTTCTTCTCGACTCTCTGCCTAAACTGGCTCCAGTAGAGGCATGGACTCGTTCAGTACTGGGAAAAAACACCACAACTGGTGCAGGCACAGGCCACGATACTTCACCTCACTGTTCAGTTCTGGGATGTCAGCTGGCTTTGCTGGCTCACCTGGCCCATAAACATTATCTGCCCAGTTCTGAAAGGTGTCCTCTGACAGTGTTGTGAAGGATGACTGGTGTTTGTGAAGAAGAGTATTCTCACTGTAAGTGTTTGTGAAGAAGAGTATTCCCACTGTGAAGAGCGACTTTATACATGACTGGTGAACACCCACCACGTCCCACGACCGATCACATGACTGGAAAGTGCAGGACAGAGATTGGTCAACACAGGCCACCCTCTCCTGCCCTACGTACAGAAGAGGGGGGGAGAGGCTGACCCTATCATTTAGGGTGGGAGGTGAAGGGGGGCGGTGGCAGGGGCAGACGCGGGGTCACAGACGGCTGAGAACTCGGGTCGCTGCGGCTTCTTCATGACAGGCGGCTTCATCTTGACCGGAGGTTTGGGTTTCTGAGCAACAGGCGGGGGCGTGGAGCTGCGTCTGACCAGGTCGGTCTTGGACACAGGGTAGGCAGGCACAGGGTACGTGGTGCCACCCCCTGCCCTGCTAACACTGCCTGGTCCCGAGCCCACCACGCTATTGCTTCTGGACACACCCACACCCTCCCCCCTGCCCATAGGAAAGGCCCGGGTGGAGCTGGTGCCCCCAAAACTGGCCCTGCCGGGGAGCCGGCGACTGAGTTCTGACTGCAGGACCAGGGGCTGCGTCTGTATGCTGGGTGGGTGGGTACCTGGATGGGGTGGGTGGGGCTTGAGTGGGGTGGGTGGGGGCCTGGATGGTGCATGCCTGGTAGCGCCTGTCTACTCATCTGGTGAGGGCTGGAGTAGTGTGTACTGGTTTGGTGCATGCTTGTTGGGTGTGCACTGGACTGGTGCATGCTTGTTGGGTGCGCACTTGGCTGGGGCAGGCTTGTTGGATGTGTGCCGGTTTGGTACGTGCCTGTTTGGAGCGCACATGGCTGGTGCGTGCTGATTGGGTGTGTGTGCTGGTCTGGTGCATCATCAGCTGGTGGATGGTTGGTCTGTGAGTGCTGGGTGCATACACGCTGGACTGCAACATGCTGGGTAAACTGGACTGTTGACCACGGCTGAAGTTCGATGAATCAAAGGAAGACACCAGCGCCTGAACGTTCCGCTCTCTTCCAAGGTCTCCTGGCTCGCTGGAGATGCTGCCTCGACCCACTGGAGACCCAGAGCGGTGGAACGGCGACCCTGACCCTGACCCTGACCCTGACCCCAGGCTGGAGGTGCGGGCAGGCACAGAGGGTGCTGATACCGGTGCTACCACCACTGGGGCTTCAGCCTTCTTCAGTGTGCCCTGGTTGGGATTTGGCGAACGTCTCGGCCGCGGTGGTGGGGCTGTCCTGGTCGCTGGAGTCCTGGGAGGAGGGGGAGTTGGACCCTTCGGGCAAGTCCAGCACCAGGTCGGGGGTATGCTTGGGCGTCTGCTTCAGCTTGACCACTGGCAGGCTCATCCTCTTGTCCGTCTTCTGCTGCATCTCCAGGGACTTGAGGCCTGCCATCACCTCCTCCAAGGCGTGGTCGATGTCCAGAGACAGCTCATCGGCGGCTGAGTCCGTCAGCGGGGATGAGGAGTCGCCTGTGGAAGTGCTGGAGAGGTGGGAGGACTCCATGGAGGAGGGGCAGATGTAGGAGTCCACTGCCGAGGTGGATATGTGGGAAGAGTCCATGGCAGAAGAGGAGCTGAGGGAAGGAAGAAGAGTCCATTGCGGGATGCGAGACGGACGAGTCCATTGCTGAGGAAGTGGTGGATGACATCAAGGGATTCAGCTCATGGTCTTCCTGTATGGGTGAGAGGTCGCTTCGGTTGAGGCACTGGAACTCATGTCATGAGCTATACCCACACTGCCAGTGCTGGGAGGGGGGAACACGGGGGGCCTTGTCCGGGCTGTCCACACTCAGGATGTCTGTCTCTCGGATGGTGTCCGTCTCTCTGAAGATCTCCGTCTTGTGGACGATGTCTGTCTCTCTGACGGTCTCTGCCTCTCTGACGATGACCTGGGGTCTGCGGCACTGCAGGCACAGCTTTGTCGGCAGGCTCACCGGAAGAGTCGGTGCTGGCCTGCCTCACCAAGGTGCGGGGACTGAGGGAGGGGGTGGAGCTGCTCCTGTCCTCCATCACCTGGCTGCTGGCTCGGCCCTCGTCCCGCCTGCAAGGACACAGCACAGCAGCACTTCAATTCACCCACCTCCACACTGCTGACCCCACAGAACAGGCTTTCCTTCTTTGCATGTTAACCATGCTATTTCTTTCAGCATCTGTAACTATGAAAATCCATCTGTACAGAGTTGTGGCAAACGCTGATGATGATAACTTCTGTGAAGCAGAAAAGAAATGAGTAAGATTCAGTATTGGGGTTTGTGGCTATGTTTGGAGAAAAAAAAAAGATGGGTAATGGTACCAATTCATAAAGGAAGTGGAAGTTGCTTTGCACACACACACACACACACACACACACACACACACACAATGAGGTTTTGTACTATGTTGCAATTGTATGAGGTTTCAGTGTAAAAGCATAATGGTTATGGGATCTTGTGCAGGAGCTTTTTTTTTTTTTTTTAAAGACATACTATTATTATGGGTTTTGTTATCATTATCAACATTTATTTCATTTATTCATTCATTTATGTATTAGTTTTTTTTAACCATCCTCTGAACCATCCCATACATGTTATACATACTCTACCATCACACATGCTATGAGCATGCATGCACACACACACACACACACACACACACACACACACACACATATGCATGTGCACGCGCATGCACATGCAAACACACACACACACACACACACCCCTATTGAACAGATTTACTATGCATCATACAGATTTGTAAACAAAGAGGATTCATCTACATACTGAAAAATTCTGTGTACATTGATTTGGAAATGTGTACATTGATTTGGAAATGTGTACACGGATTGGAAAATCAGTGCAAGACTCATTTGAAAAAAATGTTTGCTGATGGTTCAGTGCTAATATGGCAGTAAGAAATAAGCACCTGTTATATACCTGGTTTTACAGTAGAAAAACTGTATGATTTTGGTCAAGTCATTTTCAACTGCTGAAGCCTAGCTGACTGCCACTCGAATGTCTCTAAATCATGCTCTATGTATTCTCATGAATGTCTGCCAAATTCTACAGCACTGATTCCTCTCAGTGTTTACATGAGTCTCTGTATTCCCATGAATGTCTGCCAAATTCTACAGCACTGATTCCTCTCAGTGTTTACATGAGTGTGTGGAGAACACTTGCTGCAGATCATTCACAATTCTACTGTTCAAGAGCAAACACATTATTTTGAGAGTCTGGTCTTTATATTTTGTCTGATGGAACAACTCCCTCCAAATGCTGAAACTGCAAAATATGAAAATGTTTGTGATGTGTTCAAACAGTATTTCTCTCTGATGAATGTCCCCATCAGCTGTAGTTTTTTGAGCTGACGTATTATTTACAAAAGTATTCCTATTCTATGATTTGATTTAACTCTCTCTTTAAAAAGCACAATCCAATTCTTGCACACATAGAGACACACACACAGATATACACAGACACACACACCGATGTACACAGACACATACACAGATATACACAGACACACACACACAATATACCTATAGACTTATGCTCATCCCACATCATCATGACTGATGCATGAGTGAAACTATCCAATGTCCCCCAAACTAAAGGGCAGGGTACAGAGGCCACCTAAGCACCTGGCAGGGTACAGGGGCCACCTAAGCACCTGGCAGGGTACAGGGGCCAGCTAAGCACCTGACAGGGTACAGGGGTCACCTAAGCACCTGGCAGGGTACAGGGGCCACCTAAGCACCTGGCAGGGTACAGGGACCACCTAAGCACACGGCAGGGTACAGGAACCATCTAAGCACCTGGCAGGGTACAGGGGCCACCTAAGCACCTGGCAGGGTACAGGGGCCACCTAAGCACACGGCAGGGTACAGGGGCCACCTAAGCACACGGCAGGGTACAGGGGCCACCTAAGCACCTGGCAGGGTACAGGGGCCACCTAAGCACCTGGCAGGGTACAGGGGCCACCTAAGCACACGGCAGGGTACAGGGGCCACCTAAGCACACGGCAGGGTACAGGGGCCACCTAAGCACCTGGCAGGGTACAGGGGCCACCTAAGCACCTGGCAGGGTACAGGGACCACCTAAGCGTCTGGCAGGGTACAGGGACAACCTAAGCACCTGACAGGGTACAGGGACAACCTAAGCACACGGCAGGGTACAGGGGCCACCTAAGCACCTGACAGGGTACAGGGACAACCTAAGCACCTGACAGGGTACAGGGACAACCTAAGCACCTGGCAGGGTACAGGGACAACCTAAGCACCTGACAGGGTACAGGGACAACCTAAGCACCTGACAGGGTACAGGGACAACCTAAGCACCTGACAGGGTACAGGGACAACCTAAGCACCTGACAGGGTACAGGGACAACCTAAGCACCTGGCAGGGTACAGGGACAACCTAAGCACCTGCAGGGTACAGAAGCCACCTAAGCACATGGCAGGGTACAGGAGCCACCAAAGCACTGGCATGTGTACCTGGCAGTGTACAGGAGCTACCTAAGCACCTGGCAGTGTACAGGAGCTACCTAAGCACCTGGCAGTGTACAGGAGCTACCTAAGCACCTGGCAGTGTACAGGAGCTACCTAAGCACCTGGCAGGGTACAGGGACCACCTAGGCACCAGGCAGGGTACAGGGACCACCTAGGCACCTGGCAGGGTACAGGGACCACCTAGGCACCAGGAAGGGTACAGGAGCCACCTAAGCACCTGGCAGGGTACAGGGACCACCTAGGCACCAGGAAGGGTACAGGAGCCACCTAAGCACCAGGCAGGGTACAGGGACCACCTAGGCACCTGGCAGGGTACAGGGACCACCTAGGCACCAGGAAGGGTACAGGAGCCACCTAAGCACCTGGCAGGGTACAGGGACCACCTAGGCACCAGGCAGGGTACACACACAGAGAGAGAGAGAGAGAGAGAGAGAGAGAGAGAGAGAGAGAGAGAGAGAGAGCATCTTAACCACCTCTCAACTCCATTCATTTTTCACAGTTGCCTCGATCTCCGACACGGAGTGGCCTTCCTTCATTGCAGGCCTTTTTCAGGCAACCATTTAACACCTAATGAAGCTGGTTGTCTTGAACAGCCCTCTCATGCAGCACCAGCAATGGGTCTACAGAACATGTGCTAAGCTTCTGCCACTCATTTCTGTTTTCAATTCTTTTTTTTTTTCTTGCTGTCCCAACCTCTGCGCCACCCCAGAGGCAGTGCACCCATGCTGCTCATTCCGACGCCCCGTCCACAGCCACAGCCCCGGCACCGGCAATGCATAGGGAGCAGTCAATGTCAAGTCATCAAGAGGCAACCCATCGGAGGAGACACTGTACTGCTGCAGAGTCACTTCGGTGGTGTTCAGTGGCGCCTGTTCTGATCTAACATACACAGGACACCACCTACTAAGCCCCTATTGATGACAATAACTGCTTTGTTGCGGAGCCGGTGTGAGTGAGCTCTCCCTCCGGAGGGCGCCACCACATGCATCCAATGACAGCTCCCATGGACTTGCCGATACCGGTGACCCCGACGGAACCAAACCAAGACCACAGACGTGGAGAGGACATCGAAACTGAGGTCACCGTGAGAGCAGGGCATGAAAGGCCACAGAATTTGAGACATTTTTTTTTTTACGCTGATTGATGAGAATGAGGATGATTAAGATGATGCTTTGGATTTCCATTTCAGTCTGAGACTACATGACAGGGCTGTACTCTACGCTTCCTTTTATAATATATCCCGGCGTCAACCAGGCCTGAGAGATACAGGCACCTATAGTGTTGAGTCAGAAAATTTGAGCAACACTCTCAGAAATGCATCCATTAAGTGGATGAAACTCGACACTGTGGTCCCAGTCTTCCCAACTGAGTCCGCAGCAAAGTCAGCTCTGGGTAGGAGCTGGTTGGGGCAGAAAAACCCACATGACTCTGATGGGATTCAAACCCACGAAATGTATTCAAATATCAGCAAATGATTCACCTATTCTTTCAGGTTGTGGTGCGTTGGAAAAGAAAACAAATCATAGCAAATGGAATAAAATATGGTGTAAAAATATCACCTTATGTTCATCATCCATGGTGTTAGATGTTATATGCAGGTGCATCACTGTCACAACGCTCAAACAGAGAGAGAGAGAGAGACAGAGAGAGAGAGAGAGAGACAGAGACACAGAGAGAGAGAGAGTGCAGAAAGTTTAAGTGCAGTCAGAACTGTGATAAAATGACAAACTTTGTGAATTAATGCAACATCAATACCACATGAAACTAAACACAAATCCTGACACAACATTCAACCGAACAGTCTTAAGTTCTCAAGTAAAAAAAAAAAGCAAACACGAAACAACTGCAAATAAACAGCTATTGACAGAATGTACACGCAGATTCTGCAGGAGTTGTAGCCACAGCAGGCAAGTTGATCCAGTCTCCACCTGGAGAGTGGTTGTGAAGGCTCAGTTCACAGGGAGGCCCAGTGCAGTTGTGTTCATGCTGTCTCCATCTGGCTCACAGGGAGGCCCAGTGCAGTTGTGTTCATGCTGTCTCCATCTGGCTCACAGGGAGCCCAGTGCAGTTCTGTTCATGCTGTCTCCATCTGGCTCACAGGGAGGCCCAGTGCAGTTCCATTCATGCTGTTCTGGCTCACAGGGAGGCCCAGTGCAGTTCTGTTCATGCTGTTCTGGCTCACAGGGAGCCCAGTGCAGTTCTGTTCATGCTGTCTCCATCTGGCTCACAGGGAGCCCAGTGCAGTTCTGTTCATGCTGTCTCCATCTGGCTCACAGGGAGGCCCAGTGCAGTTCCATTCATGCTGTTCTGGCTCACAGGGAGGCCCAGTGCAGCTCCATTCATGCTGTTCTGGCTCACAGGGAGGCCCAGTGCAGTTCCGTTCATGCTGTTCTGGCTCACAGGGAGGCCCAGTGCAGCTCCATTCATGCTGTTCTGGCTCACAGGGAGGCCCAGTGCAGCTCCATTCATGCTGTTCTGGCTCACAGGGAGCCCAGTGCAGTTCTGTTCATGCTGTCTCCATCTGGCTCACAGGGAGGCCCAGTGCAGTTCCATTCATGCTGTTCTGGCTCACAGGGAGGCCCAGTGCAGTTCTGTTCATGCTGTTCTGGCTCACAGGGAGGCCAGTGCAGTTCCATTCATGCTGTTCTGGCTCACAGGGAGGCCCAGTGCAGTTCTGTTCATGCTGTTCTGGCTCACAGGGAGGCCCAGTGCAGTTCCATTCATGCTGTTCTGGCTCACAGGGAGGCCCAGTGCAGTTCCATTCATGCTGTTCTGGCTCACAGGGAGGCCCAGTGCAATTGTGTTCATGCCGTCTCCATCTGGCCTTTGTGACTTTCAAATACATCACATGCTTCTCTGCACTACTCTACTTCTGCTCTCTCCCCCACCTCCCATCCTCACCCCCTCAGGTTTTGTTCTTTCTCCATTTCTTTTTTTTTGTTTTTTTGAGGGGGTCATTAAATGAATGATTAACAAGAACATGTTAGGCTGACACTGAATACTGGATGAATCAAACAGGAACTTCAGCGAGCTTGAGTCCAGGTTTTCATTTCTTTACTAACTATGGGCTCATCAGAAAACAGTATTCACAATGTCAGCTTTCCTGTCGTTGTGTGTATTAGGAGCTACTCTTCACATTCATGTCTCTTTCACGTCCTATGAAGAGTCTGTAGGTTTGTTTTACATGACTTCTCTTTCACGCCCTATGAAGAGTCTGTAGGTTTGTTTCGCATGACTTCTCTTTCACACCCTATGAAGAGTCTGTAGGTTTGTTTTGCATGACTTCTCTTTCACGCCCTATGAAGAGTCTGTAAGTTTGTTTCGCATGACTTCTCTTTCACACCCTATGAAGAGTCTGTAGGTTTGTTTCGCATGACTTCTCTTTCACGCCCTATGAAGAGTCTGTAGGTTTTGTTTATGCATGACTACTCTTTCACGCCCTATGAAGAGTCTGTAGGTTTGTTTCGCATGACTTCTCTTTCACGCCCTATGAAGAGTCTGTAGGTTGGTTTTGCATGACTTCTCACAAATGTCTTAGGCTTTGGGTTGTGGTTGTTGCTTGACCGTGCAAGGGTTAGCTGTGAGTGCTTACACACATTTGAAAAGCCCTGTTGATGATGTCGCATATGTCACATCGACTGCTCGGACTGTCGGACTGCCTTCAGGCCAATGTCACGCCATGGCAAGAACAATGTTTCTGAGTAAATCATTCTGTCCTTATGCCACATGTGTTTCTTTTCTTTCCTTTTTTTTTTTGTACTTTACCACTGCAGCAAAATATTCTGTCCCTATGCCAAAATGTGTGTGTGTGTGTGTGTGTGTGAGTGAGGAGTCACTTGACAACTCCACCCAACCGGTCCCAAACCACTCTCTTGTACAAACATGCCCCCCCCCCCCCCCCCCCCCCTTTTTCCCTCCCCCTGTGTCTCACACAAGGCAGTATAGATTTCAAATCTATGCCAACTCTCCACCCCCCATCCCCCCTCTCCACCCCCCCCCCATCACTTTCCTTCCCCTCTCAAACCCTCACCCCCCTCACTCTCCCACAGTTGTTTGGAAGCATGAGCAGCCCAGCTTAGCAACATTTGTTACCAAAGAAGTTACATCAATTTTGGACTATGTCACCCATCATTCCCCCTACCCTCTCTCCTCTACAACAGAAAGGGACGGTTTCCACTTAACACAAAAACACAGGGCCCTCTCCTCGCTCCCCTTTTGCCCCCCTTCCCCTCCCCTCATTCACCAGTTCGAATTTCTCTCTAACTCTGTCTCTCAGAACTTCAAGTACTTTTAAGAGACAAGCCTAAAGAAACTTATCCCTGAGCCACTGTTGAGCATTTTGACAGTCCCGAGAAAACTAACAATTTCTTTCAGTGACTAGTACCAGAAAGTTGCTCCTTCCACCATTTGTAAGAGAGAGGGTTGGAGGTGAAATCTTAACATAAGTCTATCACAGAAAACATTTTTAAGTCCTTCTCTAGAAGACACACTGACCAATCCCCCCCCACTAATCACAGTGTGTGTGTGTGTGTGTGTGTGTGTGTGTGTGTGTGTGTGTGTGTGTGCGCGTGCATGTACAATCAAGTAGATCTTTCTAACAGCGCACTATTGAGTGGAAAGCAGATGTTCAGAAACACTTTGTTTGTCAAATGACATGATGTTGAAGCAGTGACCCCCCTGTCAGTGTATTACTCCAAAATGCACAGCAGATTGTTCACACACCATGCTCACCTGGGCTACCTTCTTCCTGGAGAATACATCATCAGGCTCACCCTGCCATGTGACACACATGCACTGATATGAGCTGGTCATGTCCACGTTACGCACTGAGAGACAGACACACACACACACAGGCAGACAGACAAAAAACACATGGACAAAGAGTGAGAGAGGGAGTAGTAGACAGAGAGAAAGAGAGAGAGGGAGTGAGAGCAAGACGAGAAAGAAAGAAAGAGAGAAAGAGAGGGAAAGCAAGAATGAGAGAGACGGCGACCAAGAATGAGAGAGAGACAGAGAGAGAGAGAGAGAGCAAGAGAGAGAGAGAGAGACAGAGACCAAAGACCAAGAGAGAGAGAGCGACTGAGAGAGCGATCAAGAGAGAGAGAGAGACTGAGAGAGAGAGACCAAGAGAGAGAGAATGAAGGACAGAGAGTGAAGAAGGAGCGGAAAGGAAGAAAGACCACAGCCTGCCAGAGCTGTGGCTGGCCATCCTGACCGACTTACAGCGTATGCCTGAGAGTGATGTACTTGTCAGGAATCAGGCCCTCCTGCCCATGGCAGCACCCCTCCACCAGTCCACCGAGGCCTGCGTGTACAGCACCAGACTCTCCCCCTTCCTGAACGACAGCTCACGGCTTGACCGCCCTTCATAGTCATGGAGTGCCACCGCCTCCCTCACTGACTCTGTAGAGAGAGAAAAAAAAATAAAAATAAAAGCATGCAAGTTGGAAATGCTGTAAGGAGATACTATCCCATATATGCCTAGTAAAACACTGTCGAAAGATGTGACCCCCGATATGCATAGTAAAACACTGTCGAAAGATGTGACCCCAGATTTGCATAGTAAAACACTGTCGAAAGATGTGACCCCAGATATGCATAGTAAAACACTGTCGAAAGATGTGACCCCCGATATGCATAGTGAAACACTGTCGAAAGATGTGACCCCAGATATGCATGGTAAAACACTGTCGAAAGATGTGACCCCAGATATGCATGGTAAAACTCTGTCGAAAGATGTGACCCCAGATATGCATGGTAAAACTCTGTCGAAAGATGTGACCCCAGATATGCATGGTAAAACACTGTCGAAAGATGTGACCCCAGATATGCATGATAAAACACTGTCCAAAGATGTGACCCCAGATATGCATAGTAAAACACTGTCCAAAGATGTGACCCCAGATATGCATAGTAAAACACTGTCGAAAGATGTGACCCCAGATATGCATAGTAAAACACTGTCCAAAGATGTGACCCCAGCTATGCATAGTAAAACACTGTCGAAAGATGTGACCCCAGCTATGCATAGTAAAACACTGTCGAAAGATGTGACCCCAGCTATGCATAGTAAAACACTGTCGAAAGATGACCCCCCAGATATACATAGTAAAACACTGTCAAAAAGATGTGGCCCCAGACATGCAAGGTGGACATGTTTTACTGAAAAAGACTGGTGAACTGGAAACTTTTCGCTTGTCTGAATTCCCAACGTTTTCCCAATCCTGCTTGCTCATACTGTTTTTTAAATGTTTGGACATTTTCTGCCTCTAGAATAGTTGTTCAAAAACAGATGAAAAATGTGTTGTGTTTGAAGCATCATGATGTATCTTTGAGCTTAGAATCTATAACTTACCATTCACTGTGTTATACATCTCTAAATTGATGCCATGCACTTCTGTTAACCACAGCAAATAATGCTTACTGCACAGTAAATGCTTACTGCACAATGACTACAAATCAATAACAAATAATACAGACTGCAAGTTATCAACAACTTGAAAGCCGCAAAATCCAAAAACAAACAAACAATACAATTCAGCATACAAAAAAACAACCCCAAAAAGCAATTGATGAAAGAGGAAAAAAATCACTCAAGTCACCGCTAGCCCTCCTGGACACACCTTTCAATCCTGTGTGAATGTGTTTTCACTGTCCAGCAGGTCCTCAATTTACACCTTTCAATCCTGTGTGAATGTGTTTTCACTGTCCAGCAGGTCCTCAATTTCATACTGGAAATCTCAAAACTGATTTCCTTGCTGGAAGATACCGGCATGACAAACCACTGTCAAATTTGGATGAACACAGGCCCAACTGTTATCAAGTGATCTCGCTGTCTGACAGCCAGACAGCTGTAGATGGGAATAACAGCACTCTCTCATCAGACTTGCCAAGGCTAAAAAGCATGGAGTGTAGTGCGTAGCATTCCAGCTTTGAGTGTAGTACTCCTATGGGGGGATATCACTGACGCTGTAGTGGGGATTTTTTCTTGCTGGTTTCTTCTTTGGAACTGTGTGTGTGGAGTTCTCCATGTGGCAAGTCAGACACAACGTTACTTTCAACTGCACGTTGCTTTGGGTACGACATGATGGTGGCCTAAAACAATGCAGATCTCACAAATAATCCTTATGTTTTGACTTGACCTGCAAAAGAATATAAAAACGGCCGACAACCAAACTAGTCAATAAGGTGGCAAAACTGAAATCACCTTATGTTTTGACTTGACCTACAAAAGAATAAAAATGGCCGACAACCAAACTAGTCAATAAGGTGGCAGAATTGCAATCACCTTATGTTTTGACTTGACCTACAAAAGAATAAAAACGGCCGACAACCAAACTAGTCAATAAGGTGGCAAAATTGAAATCACCTTAGTTTTGACTTGACCTACAAAAGAATAAAAACGGCCGACAACCAAACTAGTCATAAGGTGGCAAAATTGAAATCACCTTAAGCGACCTTCTTCCCATTTTTTCTTCTTCACTGAGCTGACCTTGGTATTTTTTTTCTTTTAATCATATAAGTCTACATTCTCTCCTTTCCGAGGTGAACTTAGTCATTTTTTTTTAATGATATAAGTCTACATTCTCTTCCTTTCCAAGATGAACTTGGTCATTTTGTTTTTAATGATATAAGTCTACATTCCAAACATTTACATCGTCTTGAGTTCCACCTAAGCTGCCACCAAGTCTATGAAGCATTTTGGGGGAAGAGGTAGGGGGTGTCATTGTTTGTTTGTTTGCTTGTTTGTAGGCATAGAATTGTGAAGCAGCGTCGCCTCGCCAACCGAATCCTAGCACATGGCCGGTCTGCTGATCTGAAGGCTATGCCTGTCCTGCATGCTACAAAAAAAAAAGAAGAAAATATACTACATGCACTGAATCAATCATCTGCTAGGACTCTTAAACCAACTGCAAAGTCAATGTCTGTTATTTTCGGTCAACACAATTGAAGCAAACATAGGATCATCCTCAGCTGATTGCCACAGAGACTGTTCCTAATGAAGACGGCTTTACCAAAGGAAAACGACATGCATTGAAAATCTTTATAACAATTAATAAAGTGTGTTGTCATGCAAATTACTTACAACTTCCTCTGCACATAAATCCCAAGATCTTATCTGTACACAATGCATTGGATATAAAACTGCATGTAAACTAATTTCACTTAAGTCAATCAGCGAACAAAACTGTACACATGGGTAACAACCATCAGGCATCCATCATCCCTATACATAAATGAAGATACATGACCTACATCATCACCCGCTGCTGTATGTGAGTGATGTTACTTGAATTCATCCATACTAATACAATGTGCACAGACTTTCAGCACAGCATTTCTTTTTTTTTTTTTTTAATAGGAAAATAATCATTATACAAAAATCTAAAAACAGAACAATATCAATGGAATGAGTTAATGTGTGGGGTTTTTATTTCTGACCTCCCCCTTCCCCCTCATTCTTAAACATGCACAATTAACACCCATGTGCTGTTTACAATATGTTAGGCTGCAATGAATGATACAAAAATACTGTTCAGGCCTGGAAGGTAGTTACTGTCATGTCTTGTATAACTGTGAGATACACTGGCATTGTCAAGATTACCTTAATCACTGTTAGTCATTTTGTATCAATACAGCAACTGGAATATGTCTATGGTATACACACAGCAAGTTGGATATACAGAGTACACAGGTATTATATAAGAAAATTAAAAGGTCATAGAAAAAAAATCATGCAGAAGTCAATCAAACAAGCTCCCGAACCTTAAAAAAAAAAAAAAAAAAAAAAAAAAGCAAATAAACAATTCTGACTGACTAAACACTGACTGACATAATGAAAAATAATGTGCTGAATGATTCCATGTACCTAACTGACAAGCTCTCATGATTCTTTCCCACTGCCATCGTTAAGAAACCATGGTTAACAAACGCTTCTTTTTAAATCTTTGCTGAATCAAATCTTTACGTCTACTATTATACATTTCAAAAAGATTTTTGAAACACTTTAAGTTTATGTAATTCCTTACTCACACGATGGATTGATATCACAATGCAGGGCTGACAGATATCTCAATGGCTATTTGCCTTCAGGATTTTTGTTCATTTTCTTCTTTTGCTATGTCATTAGTGAAGTCATTAGAGACACATGGTGAGTCCAGCTCCCGCCGTACACACCCACACCCAGTTCTTCCTGTCGCAGCTTGAGCATGGGCAATCACCAGGGAGCAGCCACTGTCAGGCTGCTGTGGGACAACCCACCAGAGGACACCCTGCACAGCTGCCGAACTACTTCATGGTGTTCAGAGGTGCCTTAAGGATTATGGCTCCCACTGTTGGAAGTTCATAAATGTCACAAAATAACCTCAAAGACCTTTCCTCTTGTGCTTGGTGGTTTGTGGTAACTGAGCAGTCTCCATGACGGAGCTGACACCAGGTAGGAATGATGGTAACACACCCAGGAGAATGTTTCCTGGCTGATTTCATTGGTCAGTGGTCAACAACATGGCGGCCCCTGTCCCCTTCACACAGTGCCCTCCCTTGGACTGCTCATGCAGCATGTTGAGCAACTGACATGAGACACCCAATTTACTTTGCTCAAAAACTGTTTGTGACTATCAAAAAAGCACCAAACCCCCAAATAAATAAACAAAGCAACAACATGGAAAAAAGCATCCAATGAATATTATTTACATGAGATTTATTTCTGAGGTATTTCACTTCTTGTTTTCTATTGGTGGCATTTCATTACAGAATATCCCGTGCAGCGTGTTACACATTTGATCAACCATAGAGTAAAAAAAAAAAAAAAAAATCCCCATAAAGCATGTGTGGTGACAATGCCAGAACCTCCAATCCTTTATTAAGCTGATAATCACAATAATGATACTCATGATGGTGATGATAATAAACATGCATTAAACTTGATAAGAAAAACCAAAGTGAAAAAACACTGTCTGGAGTAGATAGGAATGCAGTCTTACCAAACACAGAACCTGAAAAACAACATGCTCATCTTGAATGCCCATGGTTACTGGAGCTCAGGCTTCCACTTCACACACAGTAACAGAACACCTCTTCCACATTTCGCTAAGCATCACACAACAGGCTGCACATCCACTGAGACAGGGTGGGGTGAAGGCCAAATTACATTTCTGAAATCATCTGGGGGAACTTTGGGGCAAACACGTGTCTGTACAGGTAAGCAGTGGAAACTCCCAGTTGTCAATGTTTTGGGCTGGGAGAACCTGCTCCTGTCATGTTGATGGTTTCCAGATAACAGTCAGCCCCAAGCCTTCACAGGCCAGATAACAGTCAGCCACCAGCCTTCACAGGCCTGATAACAGTCAGCCCCCAAGCCTTCACAGGCCAGATAACAGTCAGCCCCCAAGCCTTCACAGGCCAGATAACAGTCAGCCCCCAGCCTTCACAGGCCTGATAACAGTCAGCCCCCCAGCCTTCACAGGCCTGATAACAGTCAGCCCCCCAGCCTTCACAGGCCTTCACAGATAACAGTCAGCCCCCAGCCTCCACAGCCTGATAACAGTCAGCCCCCAGCCTTCACAGGCCTGATAACAGTCAGCCCCCAGCCTCCACAGGCCTGATAAACAGTCAGCCCCCAGCCTCCACAGGCCTGATAACAGTCAGCCACCAGCCTCCACAGGCCTGATAACAGTCAGCCCCCAGCCTCCACAGGCCTGATAACAGTCAGCCCCCAGCCTCCACAGGCCTGATAACAGTCAGCCCCCAGCCTCCACAGGCCTGATAACAGTCAGCCACCAGCCTCCACAGGCCTGATAACAGTCAGCCCCCAGCCTCCACAGGCCTGATAACAGTCAGCCCCCAGCCTCCACAGGCCTGATAACAGTCAGCCCCCAGCCTCCACAGGCCTGATAACAGTCAGCCCCCAGCCTCCACAGGCCTGATAACAGTCAGCCCCCAGCCTTCACAGGCCTGATAACAGTCAGCCCCCAGCCTTCACAGGCCTGATAACAGTCAGCCCCCAGCCTTCACAGGCCTGATAACAGTCAGCCCCCAGCCTCCACAGGCCTGATAACAGTCAGCCCCCAGCCTCCACAGGCCCGATAACAGTCAGCCCCCAGCCTTCACAGGCCTGATAACAGTCAGCCCCCAGCCTTCACAGGCCTGGTAACAGTCAGCCCCCAGCCTTCAAAGGCCTGGTTTTGGAAATGTTCTTAGTTTTCAGTTGTTTCATTAGAGAGGTGAAAATGAACATGATGTTGGTGAAAAATGACGTATATATATATATATAATTGCTATGTCAGGGCTCTTGCTGACATGCATGGGAAAATAGGCTTTAGAAACACGCCTCAGGTGTCCATCAACCCTTTCATTTTGAAAGAAAAACAAAATACTCAACTGAGTTGACTCCTTTGGAGTCTACAATATGCGTCACCATAGCAGATCAACGTCTGCAGCTTGCATCTCCAAATCATTGACACACTGTCCCCATCAGCGTCAATTCAACAGAGAAGCTGTTTATTTCTGGTCAGGGACAGAGACAGACAGCCCCCCATGCAGTGTCTCACACAAGACATGCTCAAAATGTTATGCCCAAGGCAGTGAGGAAGCTTCTCCTGGGGAAGACTAAACCAGTTCCATGTCTGCCTGTGGCCAGTGCCTTCAGAGAAAAACTAAAATGGTTTTGTAGGTAAGCAAATCAAAGGGAATTAATCCGAATGGTCCCGACAGAATCTTCCTATATATTCTAAGATGAGAAAAAGGTCCCAAGAGGGAACTCTACTGGTATAGTATGCTTCCCAAAGGGCAGACAAGCAGATTACATACACGATGACTGGAGGAGATATGACTGCATGCTGTATTACAATGACTGGAGGATCACAATGCTGAAAACGTACATGCCTCATTTCAGCTCACAGGGAATGACATGTCATGAACGTCACTCACATGCTTCATCGTCAGCAGAACCACCAACCAACCATAGCACCAGGTGCTTCATCGTCAGCAGAACCACCAACCAACCATAGCACCAGGCCAGGAGCTAACAGAGAACCAGTCTCAAGCCAGGCCCTGAATGTTTCAGTTCAGTACCAGCATTTCAACAGTAGAAGGACACAATTTCACGAGAAACAGTAACAGCTTGATGTTGAGCACTAATGTTCATTCAAAGCACGGTTCCATGGCCTGTTTTACAGACAGGTAAAGGACACAACGACATTTTCCATGAAAAAAAAACACCTACAAAGCATCATCTTGTCAAGGAGTACACTCCACACAGAAGACACCAACGAGAACAGTGGAGAACACTTCAGGAGTGAGCCAAAGGCACTGACCTTCATCATCGTCACTAGGAATGGAGCTGGTTTCATCTTCATCATCCTCATCAGTCACGCTCATGATGTTCCTGCAACATATCCCCTTCCTGCTGTCATGTTAATTGTTTTTATAATGTTCCTGCAACATATCCCCTTCCTGGTGTCATGTTCATTGTTTTTATAATGTTCCTGCAACATATCCCCTTCCTGCTGTCATGTTCATTGTTTTTATAACGTTCCTGCAACATATCCCCTTCCTGCTGTCATGTTCATTGTTTTTATGATGTTCGACACATATCCCCTTCCTGCTGTCATGTTCATTGTTTTTATGATGTTCCTGCAACATATCCCCTTCCTGCTGTCATGTTCATTGTTTTTATAATGTTCCTGCAACATATCCCCTTCCTGCTGTCATGTTCATTGTTTTTATAATGTTCCTGCAGTACACCACCTTCCTGCTGTCACATTATTAACCCTTTGACTCCCAGAACTATTTGCTATTTTTGGGAACAAAACACCAACCTTACAACAACAACAAAAATCGCAAAAAATTCAAGTATTGCTCTAAAGCATACAGAAGTATACATTTTCTTGAAGGAAAATGAATGGAAAATATAATTATCGTATGTTTCATGTTGACAGGATGAGATAACTCACAATCATGGGAAGATAACCAAGATTTTAAGAAAAAAAAAAACAATACTTTGAAAAAATTTTTTATGAAAATTCAAGTCTCAATATATCATAGGTGGAAATGGTGTTGAAATGTGCACAAATCTATAGGACATAACAACCAAGTGCAATTATTTACTAAAAAAAAAAAAAAAGCACACAGTGTGTTCAGGGATGCATTAAATAATGCATGTCAATGTCATCTAGAGATGCCATGTTTACTAGCACTGCACCCGTCATACAAAAAAATTACATAACATGTGTTGTCAACCACTGTCACTGGCGTCATGCTCTAACAAGTTTTGCGTCACATTTTAACAATTTTTTCCTCTCCTACGAATCACTTGACTCATTGTCAGGATGATCAACAACCACGTCACGTTCATTTTCCTTTCACTTTCATCGTTGCTAATTTCACCTTCGTACGGTGTGTTTCAAACACAATTCTCACCTCCTCTTTGGCAGTAAATCTTCTGGCAGCCATGTTGATCTGCTTGACTAATTTTCGCTTTTTACAAAAAAAAAAAAAAAAAAAAAATGTCAAAGTCGACCCAAAACTTGCTGAGAAATTGCTTCAAGCACGCTGTATGGGAGCCGCCATTTGCAAGCAAGTAACAATATCATGTGACCAGTCAGATGATCCAATTTTGCGATGACCCTTGAACCGCGGCTATATCTGCGGCCGGGGAGTGAAAGGCTTAATTGTTTTTATAATGTTCCTGCAACATACCTTCCTGCTGTCAGGTCAGGTGTTTCATCTAGAGGCCTGTCCTAAAGTTAGAGCGCATGGTGTGTGTCAGCATAATGAATGGGTGTACAAGCATGTTGTCTGCGTAGGCTTGATGCATGAATGCTTAATCTGCATTACATCTTCTTCCTGTGGTCATGTTGATTGTTATATCCACAGGGTTGTACCTCATTCACAGTTGCTGTGGTCATGTTGTCCCTCATTCACAGTTACTGTGGTCATGTTGTCCCTCATTCACAGTTACTGGGGTCCTGTTGTCCCTCATTCACAGTTACTGTGGTCCTGTTGTCCCTCATTCACAGTTACTGTGGTCATGTTGTCTCTCATTCACAGTTGCTGTGGTCCTGTTGTCCCTCATTCACAGTTACTGTGATCATGTTGTCCCTCATTCACAGTTACTGTGGTCATGTTGTCCCTCATTCACAGTTACTGTGGTCATGTTGTCCCTCATTCACAGTTACTGTGATCATGTTGTCCCTCATTCACAGTTACTGTGGTCCTGTTGTCCCTCATTCACAGTTACTGTGGTCCTGTTGTCCCTCATTCACAGTTACTGTGGTCATGTTGTCCCTCATTCACAGTTACTGTGGTCATGTTGTCCCTCATTCACAGTTACTAGGGTCATGTTGTCCCTCATTCATTCACAGTTACTAGGGTCATGTTGTCCCTCATTCACAGTTACTGTGGTCCTGTTGTCCCTCATTCACAGTTGCTGTTGTCCCTCATTCACAGTTACTGTGGTCATGTTGTCCCTCACTCACAGTACTGTGGTCCTGTTGTCCCTCATTCACAGTTACTAGGGTCATGTTGTCCCTCATTCACAGTTACTAGGGTCATGTTGTCCCTCATTCACAGTTACTGTGGTCCTGTTGTCCCTCATTCACAGTTACTGTGGTCATATTGTCCCTCATTCACAGTTACTGTGGTCATGTTGTCCCTCATTCACAGTTACTGTGGTCATATTGTCCCTCATTCACAGTTACTGTGGTCATGTTGTCCCTCATTCACAGTTACTGTGGTCATATTGTCCCTCATTCACAGTTACTGTGGTCATATTGTCCCTCATTCACAGTTACTGGGGTCCTGTTGTCCCTCATTCACAGTTACTGGGGTCCTGTTGTCCCTCATTCACAGTTACTGGGGTCATGTTGTCCCTCATTCACAGTTGCTGTGGTCATGTTGTCCCTCATTCACAGTTACTGTGGTCATGTTGTCCCTCATTCACAGTTGCTGTTGTCCCTCATTCACAGTTACTGTGGTCCTGTTGTCCCTCATTCACAGTTGCTGTGGTCCTGTTGTCCCTCATTCACAGTTACTGTGGTCATGTTGTCCCTCATTCACAGTTACTGTGGTCCTGTTGTCCCTCATTCACAGTTACTGTGATCATGTTGTCCCTCATTCACAGTTACTGTGATCATGTTTGTCCCTCATTCACAGTTACTGTGGTCATGTTGTCCCTCATTCACAGTTACTGGGGTCCTGTTGTCCCTCATTCACAGTTACTAGGGTCATGTTGTCCCTCATTCACAGTTACTGTGGTCCTGTTGTCCCTCATTCACAGTTACTAGGGTCATGTTGTCCCTCATTCACAGTTACTGTGGTCATGTTGTCCCTCATTCACGTTGCTCTTGTCCCTCATTCACAGTTACTGTGGTCATGTTGTCCCTCATTCACAGTTACTGGGGTCATGTTGTCCCTCATTCACAGTTGCTGTGGTCATGTTGTCCCTCATTCACAGTTACTGTGGTCCTGTTGTCCCTCATTCACAGTTACTGTGGTCCTGTTGTCCCTCATTCACAGTTGCTGTGGTCATGTTGTCCCTCATTCACAGTTACTGTGGTCATGTTGTCCCTCATTCACAGTTGCTGTTGTCCCTCATTCACAGTTACTGTGATCATGTTGTGTCCTCATTCACAGTTGCTGTTGTCCCTCATTCACAGTTGCTGTTGTCCCTCATTCACAGTTACTGTGGTCATGTTGTCCCTCATTCACAGTTGCTGTGGTCATGTTGTCCCTCATTCACAGTTACTGTGGTCATGTTGTCCCTCATTCACAGTTGCTGTTGTCCCTCATTCACAGTTACTGTGGTCATGTTGTCCCTCATTCACAGTTACTGTGGTCCTGTTGTCCCTCATTCACAGTTACTGTGGTCATGTTGTCCCTCATTCACAGTTACTGTGGTCCTGTTGTCCCTCATTCACAGTTACTGTGATCATGTTGTCCCTCATTCACAGTTACTGTGATCATGTTGTCCCTCATTCACAGTTACTGTGGTCATGTTGTCCCTCATTCACAGTTACTGGGGTCCTGTTGTCCCTCATTCACAGTTACTAGGGTCATGTTGTCCCTCATTCACAGTTACTGTGGTCCTGTTGTCCCTCATTCACAGTTACTAGGGTCATGTTGTCCCTCATTCACAGTTACTGTGGTCCTGTTGTCCCTCATTCACAGTTGCTGTTGTCCCTCATTCACAGTTACTGTGGTCATGTTGTCCCTCATTCACAGTACTGGGGTCATGTTGTCCCTCATTCACAGTTGCTGTTGTCCTCATTCACAGTTACTGTGGTCATGTGTCCCTCATTCACAGTTACTGTGGTCATGTTGTCCCTCATTCACAGTTACTGGGGTCATGTTGTCCCTCATTCACAGTTGCTGTTGTCCCTCATTCACAGTTACTGTGGTCCTGTTGTCCCTCATTCACAGTTACTGGGGTCCTGTTGTCCCTCATTCACAGTTACTGGGGTCATGTTGTCCCTCATTCACAGTTGCTGTGTCATGTTGTCCCTCATTCACAGTTACTGTGGTCATGTTGTCCCTCATTCACAGTTGCTGTTGTCCCTCATTCACAGTTACTGTGATCATGTTGTCCCTCATTCACAGTTGCTGTTGTCCCTCATTCACAGTTGCTGTTGTCCCTCATTCACAGTTACTGTGGTCATGTTGTCCCTCATTCACAGTTACTGGGGTCCTGTTGTCCCTCATTCACAGTTGCTGTTGTCATGTTGTCCCTCATTCACAGTTACTGGGGTCATGTTGAACGTTTTATCCACAAGACTGTCCCTCATTCACAGTGTGTGCAAGGACAATAACTCAGTCTGGGTGTATGTTGGCTGCAAATGTTCAGAAACATGGATGCGCAGATTGGGTTACATTTTGGAGCCAGAATATACACTGATGACAATAAACTCAATGTTCTGGTAAAATAAAAAATAGAAGGGGAAAAATCATATCTTTGGTTCAAGTCCCCCACAAAGCCTATTTATTTTGGGTGGGAGCCCCCTTTGGGTACTGGTATGAGTACTTCTATTTCACATGAGCCAAGACACTCAGATTCAGTGTGCAGCATGCTCTCAACACATCATCATGTAAAAGAACCTAAGGCAACCGGAGATTTGTCCCTGCCCAAATTCAGCAGAGCACTCCACTCTGACAAGTCAATAAACGATACCTAGACACAGGCCCCATTGGCCAATGGATACTTCATTTTTTTCTGGAGGCAAATGTCCCAGATTCTATCCCCCAATGAAACAGCCAGGTTAGGGGAGTTTTTTTTTTTCAAAATCAAGGTATCCGTAGACTCCAACTCTGATCCATCGTGGATGAGACTTTACAGGACATGTGCATACATAAAACAACCTAAACCAGCTTGGATGCATGCTGAATCGCAGTTTATCCTTAGAAAAGTCAACCACAGTATGCTGGTGGGGATGGACAATACACAGCTGACTGAGAACATTCGGACACTGATGCTATGTTTCAAGGTCATCCCTGATCACTGAATGTAGTCATCTTCACAGTGGGATTATAAACGGTCACATACACAAAATTCACAAAATTGTGTAACTCAGAAATCAATGCCAGAAACTTACAAGACATACTGAGAGAAAAAATGAAAAAAAAAAAAACTGCTACACATTTGTGCTTTTTTTTTTTCACAGGAGTGTGGCCTTAGTTTCAAACACATCAATACATTGTGACCTAAAACACACAAATACATTGTGACCTAAAGCACACAAATACATTGTGACCTAAAACACACAAATACAATGTGACCTAAAACACATAAAAACATTGTGACCTAAAACACACAAATACACTGTGACCTAAAACACATCCATACATTGTGACCTAAAACACATCCATACATTGTGACCTAAAACACATCAATACACTGTGACCTAAAAACACACAAATACATTGTGACCTAAAACACATAAATACATTGTGACCTACAACACATCAATACATTGTGACCTAAAACACAAAAATACATTGTGACCTAAAACACACAAATACATTGTGACCTAAAACACACAAATACATTGTGACCTACAGTTGTATGATGCAATGCAATATAACAGAGCTGCTTGACACTAGAGTTACACACTACAGCACAACACAAAATCACACAGTACAGAAGAGTACAGTGCAGTATGGTACAATACAAAACAGACCAGTATAATACCGTACAACACAGTACACTACAAAAATGCAATACAACACATTATGGCTCTGAGCAATACAGCCCATAACTATGAAACACACCACAGTACACTACAAAAAATGCAATGCAACACATTATGGCTCTGAGCAATACAGCCCATAACTATGAAACACAGCACAGTACACTACAACACAATTCAATGCAATGAAATCAGTGGAATGCAAAAAAAAAATTCAATACTCTGATCACACACACACACACACACACACCCACACCCACACCCACATACATACACACACACCCTGATCCCCCCCCCCCCCCCCCCCCCCCCCCCTTCCTCTCCAGGTGTAATCACCTGCTGTTCTCCAGGATGCACTTCTCGTAGGTCTCCCCGCCGTCGTTGGGAACAGCTCCTCCTGGTGGATGATGATGGTCTTGATGATCTCATTGACCGAGGCCTGGTAGGACACCTGGTCGCGGTCGGGAGGGATGGGCAGGAGGGTGGGGCCGAAACAGATGGCCAGGTTGTACGGGTCCATCATGTTCTCATCGCTATACTCCGAGAGACTGTGACAACGACCAAGTGAATGAACGAGTGAATGAATGAAGACATAGATGAGCACATGAACGAACAAAGGAAGGAGTGAATCAATCATACATGGATGGATGGATGGATGGACAGATGAACGAATTGATGAAGGATGGATGATTGAATGAGTGAGCAAATGAATGGATCAATGGAATGATAAAATATATCTAAAACAGGTCTAATTCTCACATATGGCCAAAGAGATAAAATAAAAGTAAATAAGCAAATCCACAGAAAAATAGCCACTTACTCTGTCACATATACAAATACACACACACACACACATATACACAAACATGCTTAATGTACATAAACAAACACAGACACATGTGTTTGTTCACTCTCTAACAAGTACAAACTTCAAGAATTACATACAATGACATAAAACCTCACAAACACACGCTGCATGCATGTGCGTGCGCATACACACACACACACACACACACACACACACACACACACACACACGCACGTGCACACACACACACACACACAAGTGCACCACACGCATGCACACACACACACACACTCATACATACAATCACACACACAGTCACTCACTAGTACACACACACACACACACACACACACACACACACACACACACACACACTCCCTATCCCCACTCTCCTTCCTCCCACACATGAAGCACAGTGCCAATGGCGGACTGACTGGTTGAGGAAGGCAAAGAGGTATCTCATGACCACAAAGATGGAGCGAGGCAGCGTGGCCAGCAGATCCCGGATCATGTCCAGTCGTCTCTGCACTCCAATCTCTCCTGAAATCCACCACCACCCACTGTCACTGTCAATCGGCACACACACATGGGGCCATGCCCAAACACCCATCCACACACACACACACACACACACACACACACACACACACACACACACACACACACACACACGTACATGCACCACACATGCATACAATAATAATGGCACAACCAATGTTATGTAGGTACCCAATCTTGCCCAGTGCGGTCACAACACCTGCCGGATGTGGTGCAACATGTATGGATTAGCCTGCATGCAGCGACACCTTGAGGACACTGAAACTGACACTGTCAACCAGTCCTCTGAAGATGAAGAGTGGCTGCCTATTAAAAGAAACAAAATACATCTCCGTCCCCCTTTCAAAGGTACTCCATGAGGTACTGGGTCGTGAGAGTGAATACTTTGGGGCAATTCCGACAGAATCAATGATGATAGTAACTTCTAATTTTCTAAGTTACTCTTGATAAGTGAAACCTTATAAATGCACCTTTACTGTATGCAGGGAGCATTTCCAGGGAAGTAAATCTACAACAGCAGCAAACCACTATCAACATCCCCACTGTACAATGATTCTCTCCTGACGGTGATTAAACATTCTGAAATTGATATAACTTTTCTCATACTGTGGTGCTGTTTTTGACTTGTACACGACGACTCCTCTCTAGTATGGTCAACAAATGACCTGCCCACAGTCTTCAACAACCGTTAGGCTGAACTGTTGAAAACACCTGCCAGCACCAGTCTCTAAACCCAGTTCTGTACCCACTAAACCTCCCATATCTGCCAGCAATCAACGCATCCAATTCAGCTCCACAGAAACCTACATACATCTGAACTGTCACCAACATTTCTTTTGTTTTTTTAGCCACCTCAGCGGGGCTGAAATAGCTCAGTGATAGAGTGCTGGACTCGTAAACTTGAGGTTGCGGGTTCAAATCTCCGCCGGGCTGTTTCGGTACTGGGGGATTTTTCCCTCGGATTTAACATTGGTTCGGACTCCATTTTCCCCCCATACAGTCCTTTGAACGAGACTATAAACCGAGGTTCCCTGTGTGAACGCATGCATAGCACCCTGCACACACGTCAAATCCCATCACCAACTTTCGGAAGAGAAGGCCAGTTTGGCCATTGGTATGGATGACATGTTACACATAGCATGCACCTTCCCTGAAGATGGAGTATGGCTGCCTAATGGCAGGATAAAAAACGGTCATACACACAAACCTCCACTCCCTTTGTTGGATAGATGGGATAAATCCTTGCCTGTCTATACGGGGAGAGTCTGCAGGAGTATCAGCCTGCGTACACAAAAAAAAAAAAAAAACACACACACACACAAAAAAAACCCACCTCAGCACCCAGGGTGAATTTTCTTCAGATCATCGATCTGCCATCACCTCTCTGCCACCAACAGTGCCCATCTACAGCGCTTGAGGTGGTCAGTTTATTCAGTGCCCATCTACAGCGCTTGAGGTGGTCAGTTTATTCAGTGCCCATCTACAGCGCTTGAGGTGGTCAGTTTATTCAGAGCACATCTACAGCGCTTGAGGTGGTCAGTTTATTCAGAGCACATCTACAGCGCTTGAGGTGGTCAGTTTATTCAGAGCACATCTACAGCGCTTGAGGTGGTCAGTTTATTCAGAGCACATCTACAGCGCTTGAGGTGGTCAGTTTATTCAGTGCCCATCTACAGCACTTGAGGTGGTCAGTTTATTCAGAGCACATCTACAGCGCTTGAGGTGGTCAGTTTATTCAGAGCACATCTACAGCGCTTGAGGTGGTCAGTTTATTCAGTGCCCATCGGCAGCCCTTGAGGTGGTCAGTATATTCAGAGCCCATCTACAGCGCTTGAGGTGGTCAGTTTACTCAGTGCCCATCTACAGCACTTGAGGTGGTCAGTTTATTCAGAGCCCATCTACAGCACTTGAGGTGGTCAGTTTACTCAGTGCCCATCTACAGCACTTGAGGTGGTCAGTTTATTCAGAGCCCATCTACAGCGCTTGAGGTGGTCAGTTTATTCAGAGTCCGTCTACAGCACTTGAGGTGGTCAGTTTACTCAGTGCCCATCTACAGCACTTGAGGTGGTCAGTTTATTTGCTCTGACTTCCCACTGATGGTCCACTCAATTTGCCAAAAAAAAAAAATTCAAATATGGTGTATGAAATTGAGGTTGTAAACACAGGATGATCCATTTCAATAGTACAGGGATGAAATTCTCCAAAATACATTGTAGAATGCAAATCTTTCAAAACTGAGCTGATGCATGAACAGGTATTTATTTTGGGGGCTCCAAACTGGATCTTAAACAAATATGTAGAAATTAGCACTAAAGGTTATGTTCTGTTTCATGATACAAAGTTAGCCATGTTGAAATGAGTCAGTGAACAGATATAAAGCATGAGATTTTCAACAGTTGCTTCCCTTTGACAATGAGAAGCCCGTTGATGCAGCTATGATGCTGTCTTGTTTTTCATGTAAACAAGCTAACAAAATATAACATTATCTTTATGCAAGCAATACACAATAGGAAGTGGAAGTATGTTAATGTGTTTGCCTGCAACCACAAGACGTAAGTGCTGTACATGTGCACTTCATCATCTTCCTCTTTGACATGCACATGTACAAGTTCAGCACTGACACCATCACCAGCATAACTAGCAGACAGACGAGACAAACTCAGACTGAACCAAGAATGCCCTCCAAGTGGGAACTCTCATCCATGTAGACTTAACAGCCAAACACAGCCACACTGGAAGCACAGATGGGATAGAGAAAAAAAAGGTTACATATCTAAATCAAAGATGTGCCCCTTTCCACCCCAACCACTCCCTGTCCCCTCCCCCCACTCCCATCTCCCACGGCCACAGAGACCAAGTCTTCTTACGTGTGCACTCCACCAGGGCATCAAAGAGGTGGAGAGGGAAGAGCGGCTCCCTCAGCTCCCTGAAGTACAGCTTGAGGACGCCAGCGATGGAGTTCATGTCGCTGGCATCCACCACGTCCACCAGAGCGTCCTCCCCTGACACACCAACAACAACACGCTTATTACATGTGCTGATTTCTACACACCAACAGCAAACACGCTTATTACATGTGCTGATTTCTACACACCAACAGCAACACACTTATTACATGTGGTAATGTCTACACACCAACAACAACACGCTTATTACATGTGGTAATGTCTACACACCAACAACAACACGCTTATTACATGTGGTAATGTCTACACACCAACAACACGCTTATTACACACGGTAATGTCTACACACCAACAACATGCTTATTACATGTGGTAATGTCTACACACCAACAACACGCTTATTACACATGGTAATGTCTACACACCAACAACAACACACGCTTATTACATGTGCTGAGGTCTACACACCAACAACGCACTTATTACATGTGGTAATGTTGACACACCAACAACATGCTTATTACATGTGCTGATGTCGACAAACCAACAACACACTTATTACATGTAGTAATGTCTACAAACCAACAACTGGCTTATTACATATGCTGATTTCTACACACCAACAACCGGCTATTAATGTGCGGATTTCTACTACCAACAACCGGCTATTACCTGTGCTGATTTCTACTGCCAACAACCGGCTATTACATGTGCTGATTTCTACTGCCAACAACCGGCTGTTACATGTGCTGATTTCTACACACCAACAACCGGCTAGTACATGTGCTGATTTCTACTACCAACAACCAGCTTATTACATGTGCTGATGTCTACACACTCAAAGTTTTTGTGCAGATTAGGATTACCACTACAACCCACTAAACTAATCAAATTCAAGTGTGTCTGAGCAATGATGGGTTGTTTCATAAGGTGTGGAGGAAGGTTTGCAATCCAAGTCGGGCTTGATGGAAGTCACGACAGTCTGACCTTATTTGGTGTCACTGCACCCCCTGAATGCCATTCTACTTTGTGGATGTGAGCATCACACCTGAGGTCCACACCCCTGAATGCCATTCTACTTTGTGGATGTGAGCATCACACCTGAGGTGCACACCCCTGAATGCCATTCTACTTTGTGGATGTGAGCATCACACCTGAGGTGCACACCCCTGAATGCCATTCTACTTTGTGGATGTGAGCATCACACCTGAGGTGCACACCCCTGAATGCCATTCTACTTTGTGGATGTGAGCATCACACCTAGGTACACACCCATGGAACTGAGGCCACAAGTTTGATGAGAAAGTGACCACTGTCAGACATTGTTTAGGTGAGGAATGGCGCTGACAGGCTAAAGAAGGTGACCACCGTCAGACATTGTTTAGGTGAGGAACGGTGCTGACAGGCTAAAGAAGGTGACCATGTGAGGAACAGTGCTGACAGGCTAAAGAAGGTGACCACTGTCACTGGAAGGGTGACAGTGCACAGCATGCGACAGTCACACTCAACTTCTGGCCAAAGGAAGCAGTCACAGAGACCATCTTTGGTGTGACACGGTACAACATGCACTGTTAGGATGCAAGTCTACCACAGGCTACAGTCTGGGCAGTAGTCCTTCGGACAAAGACATCCCATCTTAAAAATTGTCTATAGTAGTTTATAAAAGTAACATCAGAAAAGGAGATCCTAGCAAGACACAGTAAAGAATGCGTGCCATTAGACAAGCATTTCAAGCCTCTGTGTATGTGTGAAAGCGAGTGTGTTAGCTTGTTTGGAAGTGCATGCATATGAGCATGTAGGAAAGAAGAGGAAGGAGGTTAAGACAGTGAGAGAATTTTTGTTTTTTTAATGAAAATGCACTGAGCTGATTATAATGTGCTCCATAACTGTTCATCATGATCATGATCATTGTAACAATTATAATAATCATAATCAACATTTACCTGATTCGAAGACTGCTTTGAATTGTTGATCTCCACCTGGGCTCCAGACACTCTGAACACACCCTGGTGATGCATACCTGGTACACAGACATCATGTCATTTGATAAGTCACCATCTCTGAACACACCCTGGTGATGCATACCTGGTATACAGACATCATATCATTTGATATATCACCACCTCTGAACATACCCTGGTGAAACATAACCCACATATATTCATTTGCACACAAACACCTTCCTCCACCCCTCCCTAACTCTCCTCTTCCATCTCCCCCCCACAGCATGCACATGAAAAATTCACCAAGCAGGTGTCTGTCTAATGAACAGATACACACATACTCCTAGTTATACACCCCAACGCAGGGAAACTTCTGCACACTCCCATACAGATACAATTTAACCATCAATGAAAGCACCTCTTCTCCTTTTTCACAAGTGAACAAAGCAGACACAAGTCTAGAAATGAGATATAAATGCACACACGTGCCAGCACCAGTGTATGTCTATTTGACACACAGACTGCTACACAAAAAAGTACAGACACATCACATACCATACAGGTTGATGACTCTGATGCAGCTTTTGATGATGATGGGAATTTCTTCACCTGTTGCCTGTAATACACACACACACACACACACACACACACACACACACACACACAAATTAATAGGAAAATTAACATAGAGAAAGAGAGACAGAGAGAGAGAGAGAGAGAGAGAGAGAGAGAGACAGACAGACAGACAGACAGACAGAGAAGGAGACAGAGATGGAGAAAGAGCAGACAGACAAGAGGGCAGGAGAGGGATGGAGCAGGACAAGAGAGAGAGAGAGAGAGAGAGAGAGAGAGAGAGAGAGAGAGAGAGAGAGAGAGAGAGAGAGAGAGAGAGAGAGAGAGAGAGAGAGAGAGAGAGAGAATGTTCCAGCCCACTGGGTGTGAGTGCTAACCTCAATGTATTCCTCCAGACTGCCTCCAAACAGCTGGTCTGACCTACGGGCGGGGTGCGCCCAATGCGCCGCTTCCTGGGTTTGGGTGGTGGAGCGGCTGGTCTGAAAACAAATAATGGAATGATTCCTCCAGTGAGTGATTCAGATCCATCGTATGGACACACACCATCCTTTGATGACTACATCCTGGTGCTACATTTGATGACTGCATCCTGGTGCTACATTTGACCACAGCCTGGTGCTACACTGCATGACTACATCCTGGTGCTACATTTTGATGACTGCATCCTGGTGCTACATTTGATGACTGCATCCTGGTGCTACATTTGATGACTGCATCCTGGTGCTACATTTGTGCTACATTTGATGACTGCATCCTGGTGCTACATTTGATGACTGCATCATGGTGCTACATTTGATGACTACATCCTGGTGCTACATTTGTGCTACATTTGATGACTGCATCCTGGTGCTACATTTGATGACGGCATCCTGGTGCTACATTTGATGACTACATCCTGGTGCTACATTTGATGACTGCATCCTGGTGCTACATTTGATGACTGCATCCTGGTGCTACATTTGATGACTGCATCCTGGTGCCACACTGGATGACTACATCCTGGGTGCCACATTTGATGACTACATCCTGGTGCTATATTTGATGACTACATTCTGGTGCTACATTTGATGACTACATCCTATGCTACATTTGATGACTGATCCTGTGCTACATTTGATGACTGCATCCTGGCTACATTTGATGACTGCATCCTGTGCTACATTTGATGACTGCATCCTGGTGCTACATTTGATGACTGCATCCTGTGCTACATTTGATGACTGCATCCTATGCTGCATTTGATGACTACATCCTGGTGCTACATTTGATGACTGCATTCTGGTGCTACATTTGATGACTACATCCTATGCTACATTTGATGACTGCATCCTGTGCTACATTTGATGACTGCATTCTGGTGCTACATTTGATGACTACATCCTGCTACATTTGATGACTGCATCCTGTGCTACATTTGATGACTGCTTCCTATGCTATGACTGCATTTGATGACTGCATGCTGGTGCTACATTTGATGACTGCATCCTGGTGCTACATTTGTGCTACATTTGATGACTGCATCCTGGTGCTACATTTGATGACTGCATCCTGTGCTACATTTGATGACTACATCCTGTGCTACATTTGATGACTACATCCTGGTGCTGCTATACAGTCTACAGTACATCACACCTGTTTCAATGCAGAAGGAGCATCCACCTCTAGCAGCTTTGATGACTATATACAGTCTACAGTACATGACACACCTGTTTCAATGC
Source organism: Conus betulinus (assembly GCA_016801955.1). Taxonomy (NCBI): domain Eukaryota; kingdom Metazoa; phylum Mollusca; class Gastropoda; order Neogastropoda; family Conidae; genus Conus; species Conus betulinus. The sequence goes on from JADBJO010012221.1 coordinate 32,352, forward strand.
AGAAGGAGCACACCTCTCCCTATACTTGATGACTACATCCTACAGCTACATTTCACACCTGTTTCATGCAGAAGGAGCACACCTCTAGCACTTATCTTGACTATATACAGTCTACAGTACATCACACCTGTTTCAATGCTCAGGAGCACACCTCTAGCAGCTTAGACTATATAGCTTCACAATCAATGGACAGGGGAATAAAAACTTTGTTTAAATCTGACACTTCTGCATTTAACCGATCGATATCTTCGTCCTGACTGAAGAAGGTCATACTGATTTGCAAGGACGTGGGTCTGGTCACACGTAATCTTCTTCGCTTTACAACTAACACGGCACCTATATAGCTCACTCAGACTTTTTTGTCTCTCACCAACGATTTTTCCTCCCACGTTCACCACTTTCTCAAGCACATTTCTGCTCTTCACAGTCAACCCCACCATACCAACACATAAATGAGAAAGTTAGAACAGATTCCAAGAAGCATGAATAAAATGTCCGAAGAATGTCAGTATTCACATGAAATGATCGCAGCTTGCGAAGACAATATAATCTGGTTTGACATTTTTTGTGGACATACTCAACATGGGATTTAAAATTCAGCTTATTATCTATAAAAAAGTTCCTAAATATTTGTATGATTCAACACGTTCTACTTCAGCACCTTTGATAAAAAGTGGTGGTACAGCTTTTGGATTCTTTCTAAAATCAATCAACATTTCTTTCGTTTTTGTTACATTCAGATCAAGATAGTTATGATCGCACCAGTCAACAAATCTTTGAACCTCCTTGAAGTAAACAGAATCAGAGTTGGAAAGATCTACAAGTGCTGAGTCATCTGAATATTTAATGTACAAAGTTGAATCACTTCCTGAACAATCATTTGTGTACAGAGTAAAAAGCACTGGTGATAAAACAGTACCCTGGGGTGCGCCAGTTGAAATGACTCTGGAAGACGAAACAACACTTTGATATCGAACAGACTGTGTCCTCTGTTGTAAGAAAATCAATTATCCAAAGAATGAGCTTGTTACCCACATTTATGTTAATGAGTTTCTTTGCCATCAGATGTGGTTGTATGGTGTTGAATGCTGATGAGAAATCAATAAAGAGAATGCGTACAAAGGAGGCAGGTTTTTCGAGGTGTGAAAAAGCATGATGATGGAGAAGTGTGAGTGTGGCATCATCTGTTGATCTGTTCTGTTGGTATGCGAACTGAAACGGGTCTTGGTACTGTGTAGTATCTTTTTAAAACATAACTGAGGACAATTCTTTCAAGACATTTCATTGCAACAGATGTGAGGGCAACTGGTCGGTAATCATTTAAACAGCTTGGGTTGCGTTTTTTGGGAACAGGACATACAGTGGCATTTTTTCCATAAAACAGGAATTATACATTCTCTAAGTGACCAGGTAAACAAACGACTGTAAACATAGGAGAGCTGAGAAGCACACACCTTCAACAATTTTCCACAGATATTATCAGGGCCCATTGCCTTTCTCACATTTAAACGTTTGAAAAAAAAAAACTGAACATCATTTTCCTCAATCACAACAGAATCACTTCCATCAACATCGTTTTTAACATTGCTTTGGAGTTCTTCCTTCACTTCCTTTAATTCTTTACTAAAATCTTTATCATCAAATCTACAGTAAAAATCGTTCAGCTTTTCTGCAAATTGCTTCTGTTCTTTTGCTGTTTTTTTTGTTACTAATATTTTGGTTTGAACATTTACCTGAACCTGATAAAACCTTTATTCCTTTCCATGCATCTCGCATATTTCCATTCTGGAACATGTTTTCAACTTTTCTCTTGTAAGCTCTCTTTGATTCTTCAATCTCCGTTTGCAGTTTCTTTTGTACAACCTTACGATCGCTTTTATTGCCTGATTGAAAAGCTCTTTTTTTCTCATTTAGAGTTATTTTCAGAGATTTTGTAACCCAAGGTTTGTTGTTGGGAAATATTTTGATAGTTTTAGTAGGTACAATCATGTGTTCACAGAAAGAAATGTAGCTGGAAATAACATCGGTGGCTTCGTTAATGTCAAAACTAGAATTCAAAAAAAAAATTCCAATCTGTACATTCAAAAACAAGCCTGTAATTCATCAACACTTTCTTGTGTCCAACACTGCACTTGCTTTTTAGTGATAGGTTGTGTTTTCACTTTTGGTCTGTAAGCTGGCAAGAGATGAATGGCATTGTGATCAGACTGACCAACAGGGGGGAGCTGAACACACTTGTATGCAGATGGTATATTACAGTAGCATAAATCAAGTATTTTATCCTTTCTTGTAAAACATGACACATACTGTTTAAAAGAAGGACACTGCTAAAAGTTCCACGTCACGCGTACACACTTGACGACGAACTTTAACGTTCTCACTGTTACACCACTTCTCGCTCACGTACATACACACCCCTCCCCCCCTTGATTTCTCTGTCACGCGCTTGTCTCTGTCCATTCTCAGTGGCACACCAAATCCGTCCAAAGCTAAAATGTCGTCTGCTATTTCTTCGCTCAGCCAGGTTTCAGAAAAACACAGCACATTCGCATTTCTGATTTCGTTTAAATGACGTACGCTTGCTTGCAGTTCATCAAAATTATTGTTTTGTGAAACTGGTCTGATGATCGATCGGACGTTGGCTAAAACGATTGACGGGGGAGGGGGGTGTAAGTACCGTTATTCTTCAGTCTGTTTCAATGCAGAAGGAGCACACCTCTAGCAGCTTACCCGGCTATATACAGTCTACAGTACATCACACCTGTTTCAATGCAGAAGGAGCACACACCTCTAGCAGCTTACCCGGCTATATATCAGTCTACAGTACATCACACCTGTTTCAATGCAGAAGGAGCACACCTCTAGCAGCTTACCCGGCTATATACAGTCTACAGTACATCACACCTGTTTCAATGCAGAAGGAGCACACCTCTAGCAGCTTACCCGGCTATATACAGTCTACAGTACATCACACCTGTTTCAATGCAGAAGGAGCACACCTCTAGCAGCTTACCCGGCTATATACAGTCTACAGTACATCACACCTGTTTCAATGCAGAAGGAGCACACCTCTAGCAGCTTACCCGGCTATATACAGTCTACAGTACATCACACCTGTTTCAATGCAGAAGGAGCACACCTCTAGCAGCTTACCTGACTATATACAGTCTACAGTACATCACACCTGTTTCAATGCAGAAGGAGCACACCTCTAGCAGCTTACCAGACTATATACAGTCTACAGTACATTAAAGCTGATTCAGAGCCATAGAAGCACACCTCTATTAAACAGACGGGAGGGGTCACTGACCTCATCATTCTCCACCTTCAGACTGTTGAGGCGGTCGTTGATGGTGGTGTAGCGCTGCAGCAAGTCCTCCATCACCTCCTTCTGAGCACTAATGTGGCAGATCTGAAAGAGAGGATCGAAGGATGAGTGTGGGGGTCCTCACTGGCAAACACACCACTGCCAACAGTTCATTGACCAAGGTACACTGGCAAACACACCACTGCCAACAGTTCATTGACCAAGGTACATTTCCTACTGTTGACCTGACTCCCATTACATTTTCTGTGAATGATATCATCAAATACTGGAATCACTGTACCATTTCCACATGCAAAAAACAAAAACAAAAAAAAACAAAACAAAACAAGAAAACAAACCCAAAACATGGCTAGTGCTCCTTCATTTTTTAAACTTCACAAATACTTCACTGGTGTATCTGAGTATGACAGTCTGTAGATAAAATGACTGGTTTCAAAACACACAGCCATTTTACTGCTATGTTCACTCTAACAAATGAAGGAAAGGTGGCCAATAGCTAGGGATAAAATGACTGGTTTCAAAATACACAGCCATTTTACTGGTATGTTCACTCTAACAAATGAAGGAAGGTACCCAATAGCAAGGTCACAACACAACATCAAAGGCAGAACATACTTAGAAGTGACAAGCTGGACGTTTGATATGTATGACAAATTCTGGGTTTTGTTCTCTTTTGTGCCACGTATAAACATTCCAGACAAACATTTCACACCACTTCACCTGCTGCCAATGTGGCGCTTTGTGTGATTTGATGGGTGCCACTAACAGCTCTCAGACTTGAAAGATAAATTTTGTAAACGTTTGGTCAGTAACAGGTAAGTGACACAGACTATTTCAAAAACCATTCCTTTGATTGGTCCAAGCCGTCCGTATTCCTTCCTTCCTTTAACTTGTGTGGGCTACGTATATACACTGAAGCAATATGCATGAACAAAGTACATGTACAGGCATATGACAAAACTAAACCTAGTACTTAAGGTTAAGCTACTGTAAGATATTTTTTTTCCATAAAGAAAGGAAAACAATGTATTTCACACAACTAGAATTTGACAAAGTGTATGAGAAAAAAAATGATATTGTTTCTTTTGGCAAATCATCAGCATTTGCCAAAAAAGAATGATGACTTAGGGATATATAACAGCAAAATATGCCTTAACTTTTTACTACACAAATAGACATTTACTTTATCAAATCAAACACAAAAAATATGCCTCAACCTTTTACTACACAAATAGACATTTACTTTATCAAATCAAACACACAAAATATGCCTCAACTTTTTATTACACAAATAGACATTTACTTTATCAAATCAAACACAAGGTTATCAGTCTCTGAATGAGCTTTGGTGAAATCCCATCTGAAATTTCAAGTCAACATTCTGACTCAACATTTTGTACTGGGATGCTGCATGTCCAAAAACAAATTCCCATGCGGGAAATAAAAAACAAAAAAACCCAACAAAAATGGCTGCTCTGTAACAAAATCCCAATGTCATCATGTGACCCTAGCCCCAAAGGTCTGCCCCTGACCTCATCCCCTTTGAAGGGCTGGAACTCAAACTTCTTGGGCAGCATGAAGACCTGGTTGTTGAGCTCCATGAACTTGTGTTTGTCAGCCCGGGAGTCCAGGTCCGTGATGCACTTGTTCAGGGACTCCACATACTTCTGGTGCTCATTGCGCAGGTGTTCATGGATGGACAGGTACGTCATCATGGCACGGCCCACTGAGTTGTGGTATCCAAAGTCCATACACTGTCACAGTCATAAAAGATTCTTTTCCACAGCTGAAATACTATTTTTTGTATGCAATAACAGATACAGTTGAAACATTTTCTGGTCAACTTTATCTTGTCTGCATGGTTAGCAAATGCCTCACTTTAGGATGGAAAAGGAAACGACTGATTTTAAATCTTCAGAAAGGAAAAAAAAACCTGTAATAAACAAATCAAACTAGCTGTAAAAGCCATGTGTGTTTTGTTGCAGTCCTCATCATGGAGGTAGAAATCATATCACTGTTGAACCAAGTTCATCAAACCATTAGTCAGCTCATCAGAATATCTCAGGATCTGCCCACATCTGCAGAGAAGAAAACTGTTGGTATGGCCATGAAACATCTGCCCACATCTGCAGAGAAACCTGTTGATAGGGCCATGAAACAACATCTGCCCACATCTGCAGAGAAACCTGTTGATATGGCCATGAAAAACAACATCTGCCCACATCTGCAGAGAAACCTGTTGATATGGCCATGAAACAACATCTGCCCACATCTGCAGAGAAACCTGTTGGTATGGCCATGAAACAGCATCTGCCCACATCTGCAGAGAAGCCTGTTGGTATGGCCATGAAGATCTGCCCACATCTGCACAAAAGAGAACTGTTGGTATGGGCATGAAACAACATCTGCCCACATCTGCACAGAAGAAACCTGTTGGTATGGCCATGAAACAAGATCTGCCCACATCTGCACAGAAGAAACCTGTTGGTATGGCCTTGAAACAAGATCCAATGGCCTTGGTAAAATATTCTTCTATGGAAATGCTGAGGGAAGGAGATTAAGGAGAAAACAGAAAAACAACAACTGGCAGATGACACTGAAGAATGGCCGGGGAAACCATCTGCAGAGACCCAGGCCTGGGCACTCCATCAACAGATGACACTGAAGAATGGCCGGGGGAAACCATCTGCAGAGACCCAGGCCTGGGCACTCCATCAACAGATGACACTGAAGAATGGCCAGGGAAACCATCTGCACAGACCCAGGCCTGGGCACTCCATCAACAGATGACACTGAAGAATGGCCAGGGAAACCATCTGCACAGACCCAGGCCTGGGCACTCCATCAACAGATGACACTGCAGAATGGCCGGGGAAACCATCTGCAGAGACCCAGGCCTGGGCACTCCATCAACAGATGACACTGCAGAATGGCCGGGGAAACCATCTGCAGAGACCCAGGCCTGGGCACTCCATCAACAGATGACACTGAAGAATGGCCAGGGAAACCATCTGCACAGACCCAGGCCTGGGCACTCCATCAACAGATGACACTGAAGAATGGCCAGGGAAACCATCTGCACAGACCCAGGCCTGGGCACTCCATCAACAGATGACACTGCAGAATGGCCGGGGAAACCATCTGCAGAGACCCAGGCCTGGGCACTCCATCAACAGAGCTCAAGGAATCAGCTGAACACTTCTTCAGTGTGCTCTCCCCTCTGACCCTACCCTAGTTCCCCCCTCAAGACTCTTCACAGAGTTGAAGGGGAAAAAATGAAGGAAGTATCAAGCGATTTCATGAAGCAAGTGATGGCCATTCCATCCTGAAAAAGAAGATGGGAAAACATGAAACTTTATGAAAAAACATATTCATTCACAATTTGGCACATAGCAAAAGAACGTGTGAATTACAGAAATCTCTTTTTTTGGATAATGATTTGAATAATAAATGCATCAGATTACGATAATCAGTAACAACCAATCATTGAGCACTTCCTGCATGTGATTTCATCTTCTGTGCGTGCATGCGAGTGTGTGTGTGTGTGTGTGTGTGTGTGTGTGTGTGTGTGTGTGTGTGTGTGTGTGTGTGTGTGTGTGTGTGTGTGTGTACACATGAGTATGTGCACACTGTAATACTTACAAGTTTAAATATTTCAATCCATGGTACTGGGAGTTACTTACAAGTTTAAATATTTCAATCCATGGTACTTGGAGTTGACATGTCTGTGCATACAAGGTTAAAAGTCTTTTCTGTGGATTGGAACCAAATGCTGCCAGTGAGGTTATTTTGGGTGTGTATGACTGAATGGAAGCGAGTGAGTAGCATGACCAAAATGTTAGCTTATCAAACTTGTCTACCTATGCCACTTCGCAGCACATAAATGACGAACAAAAACGCCTTACGTCTTAAGCCTTATTTCTCCCTTGCCCTCTCCCTCTCTCAGTTCCCTAACTCTTTTCCAAGGTGCTAGGACTCACATCCATAAGGTCGGGAGATGTCATCAGAGAAGTATTTGCTGATGGCGGAGTTGGCAGCTTCTATGCACAGCAGGTAGTCGTTGCGTGCCTTCAGAGCCTTCAGCTTGTTCTCCGAGTACTTCTCCTCCTTCTGCACACATCAACATCAACACACCACACATCAAGACCAGCACATTTTGTCGAAATGGTTGTTTGTTTTGTTGACGTTTTTTCAGACTTTTGGGCATAGTTATTTTTCTTTCTGCTACCTCATGATAATTCACCCAACAAAGCCAGGTCTGCTCTTTTCAGTTTTGTTTTTCTTCTTCATATTTTGTTTTCTATGTCTAAATGTCCATTGTCACACAGTGTGGCAACAGTCCTTTACTGCTTATTCCCACTCCCCCCATACACACCCACACCCAGGCTGCTCTGTCACAGTCAAGTTCCAGCAGCAGTCTCTGAGGAGCCTTCACTATACTCCTCCACCTGAAATTTGTCGAACTTCTTTGAGACGTTTGGCTGTACTTGTGCTGATTTAATGCATGTATACAGAGTGCCACCAGACTGAGGGCTCCTAAACTGCAGAGCCAGAGAGAGAATGAGTGGCTTTCCAACCTTGTTCTCTCATCACCCTGCATCAGCAGTCCACAAGGCCTCACACACAGCACGATCTCCACCAGACAACCCATCACAGGAAGCCCTGGCAGTCTGCTGCTTTGCCCAGACTCCTGGCACCAGGGCTATGCAGCATAGAGGTGTGTCCCCTGATTGGTGGATTGGGGATCCCTTAAGCTTTGCGCTTGGGGAGTGCACTGGATAATTCAAAAGAAGGTGCAGCGAGCCAACACAGCCTAAGAGAAGGCACACTTGGAGTCCTGCACTGTCTGGTCTACGTTAACCCCCTAATAACCAGGTAACTAGACAACTCTGAGTTACTCTGAAATCAGAATGTGTTGGCCAAGGCCGGCGAGCAGACCTCCTGCCGAGTCACAACACAGGAGAAGACCAGAGACACTAAGCGTCTCACCCATTGTGGCCTTAGCTGATTTTGATTAACATTCATTGTCATACTTCAGTTAAAAACAAACTGAATACATCCAAAGTCCTGTTGAAAAGTGTCTGCCTTTACCCTATGTTTTATAACTGGTAAAGGCACTGCATCTGTTCATTAGTGGTTTTCTTGAATCCACGCATATCTACATGGTGTTTCACACTAGGTCTCTCTACCTCTTCTAACTACAACAACTACAAACACATATCAACATTGAGTCTCACACTAAGTCTCTTATCTTTTCTAACTACAACAACTACAAATATGTCAACATAAAGTCTCCCACTAATTCTATACCTTTTCTAACCACATCTACAACTAACTGTTAAAACTATTAACTATTCAATGCTTCTGACAGATTTTTAAACAAGTATTTCAGAACATCTGTAATTATGACCGACAGACTGAATTACACCAATTATGTGTCAAGATTTTGATGGATGAATCCTTAAATATGTTCACCGTCATAACTCTGGAGGAAGAGGGGAAGAGTAAGATGCCAAGATAATATGTCGAGATTTTGATGGATGAACGCTTAAACTGTCATGCTCTGAGGGGGAGAGAGAGAGAGAGAGAGAGAGAGAGAGAGAGAGAGAGAGAGAGACAGACAGACAGACAGACAGACAGACAGAGACAGAGAGAGAATATGACAGACACAGCCAGAGAGAACTATTACAGTCAGTAATTGGCTCTATCAGGAGCGGCGCTGAATCCCACCACCCTGTCACCCAGGTGTGCTGCGCCGTTCTCTCACCTTCTCCACCTGGCGATGCAGGCCTTTCAGTTTGCGACTGGTCGCGTTCTTCCCCGCCAGCTGCTGCTCCACTTTGGCCTTCTGGGATTCCACGTTGCGCAGTTTGACCTCCGCCTGTTTGGCCTCCGCTTGATATATATGGTACGTCTTCATGGCCTGTAGGTGTATCAGAAGTTTTCGTCAATTCATCTATTTTCTTCTGAATATGGTGTTACATCTTTTAACATTTCATACATGTCATTCTTCTGACTGGAAAAAAAATGAAGTGGCAAAGAGGAACAATGTTTTCACAGGGAAGGAGTCTTAACTGGGAGATAAATTGAGTTCCAACAATAAAGGACAATGTTTTGCTTTTACTGGGTGTGTGAGTGTGTGTGTGTGTGTGTGTGTTAAGTTGAATACCAATGATGAGGAACACTGTTTTCAGGAGGACGGTGTCTTTACAGTGTGGAAATTTAACACTGACAGAGTGGAAAGGTTGGGAGGTAAACTCAATGCCAACAACAAAGGAACCATGCTTTCAGGGTTGGGAGGTAAATTCAGTGCTGAGAAAGAGGGAAATGTTCTCAGAGGGAGGCAGTTTTCACTATGTCACGGGCGGACCAGTGTTTGAACTTATACATTGAGTTTTAATGGGCTGTTCGTCACAGAGGTTGACAGCAGCTTACGCCTAGTATGTGGAGTGCAGAGGAGAGGGGGGTAGCTCCTCTGTCACATTCAGTTTGTGCACCGCCCGTGTGGATCATGCATCCCCTCAGTAAACCCTCACATAGGTGTAGTGTGAGAGGGAAGAGGGAGACCTGGAATGAAGGGTGTGTGTGTGTGTGTGTGTGTGTGTGTGTGTGTGTGTGTGTGTGTGTGCTATCATTTTAATAATGGTGCAGGGAAGTGTCTTGCACGTGTTCTGTGCGTAAAGTGTGTTGGTAATGCTTAGCGTGGGTTGAATGTGAGTATGTGTTTTATGTAGGGTAGAGGGGAAACCTTCTGCGCTATGCCAGTGTTCGGCGCTCTCATTCTTTTTGCTTTTGCTTTTCCGGTAAGAGGCCACGTCCTCCGTTGGTAGCCATATTTATTTTTCCACTTTGTCGTGGAGAGTAGCGGAACCGGGTTGGAACCCTTCGCTGGGCTGAAGGCAGTCCGCTGAGCTTTGGAAGGATCTCAATCCCTGGGGCTACCAACAACATTCTTCGGAGTCGTCCCAGACTCTTACTTCCTTCATTGGAGGTGGCGCATCTACTGGTGGGGCTTTGGGCTCTTCGTTGAGTGAAGCTTTCCAGTTGTTCTCTTCTGTCTTCACCCGCCGTTCTGGTCACAGTTGCTGACATTGGGCGACCTGGAGGATGGTCCCAGAGAGGAGGATACCGGAGCCGAGCCTGAGGAGTGCTGGAGGAAACCGGCGCAGGAAGGAGTCTTCTAGACGCCAGTGAAGAGAACAGCCAGTCTTGCTCCGGAGATCTAATCAGCGGGACAGTCGTCGACACTCAGTTATGTGACAAGTGTGTGTGGTGTATGGGCTGTGGATCTGTGTGCATGCGCTAGTGTGATCTAACGTATAGTGTTATGCCCTGTCTGTTGTATTAGTTTGTTTCTCCCTTTCCTCTTCTGTTTGTTGGGGGTAGCTTTAGAAGGTGATAGGTTGGGTGGCAGTGAGATCCGGGTGGTGATTTTTTTTTTTTTTTTTTTAAGGGCTCCCCTCTATTGGGTTATTTTGTGTCCCTTAGCGATAGTTAGCTCCTGATAGGATCTACACTCGTCTTTGGTTATGTTTTTTTTTCTTTGTAGTTATTCTTTTTCCTGTCTTTCCTCCCTCTTCTTTGATAGGTGCCCCCATTTCATAAATGGATTGTATGTGAGTGATTGGGGTGTTTAATATATTTGGGTAAATTTGTATATTTAAAATTTAATAAATACTATTTGTTCCATACTTCCTGGAGTGGTCTGGAGATAGTGAGTGGTTTAGTGTTGTCTCTCTGTGCTCTTTGTCTGTCCCTGCCTCATTCCCCTGACAGGGTCTTTTACCCTTGACACACTAAGAGGTCAATTCAGAAACAACAATGGGGAAAACTGTTTTTCAGATGGAGTCTTCTCTGGGAGTTAAATTCAGTACTGACAAAGAAGATTTTTTTTTGAGGTATTCTTCATAAGAATGTAAGATTTAGAACCAACAAAGAGGAAAAATGTTTATAAGGGGAGTCTTCACTGGAAGGAAAAGTAAGTACCAGCAAAGAAGAACAATGTTTTCTGAGAGAAAAAGTCTTTTTGGCAAGATAAATTGTGTACCACATGTGTTTTCAGCAAAGGATCTTTACTGACAGTAATCCAGTACTGACGAAGGAAAAAATGTCTTCAGCAAAGAATCTTTACTGACAGTATTCCAGTACTGACGAAGTGGAAAAATGTCTTCAGCAAAGGATCTTTACTGACAGTATTCCAGTACTGACGAAGTGGAAAAATGTCTTCAGCAAAGGATCTTTACTGACAGTATTCCAGTACTGACGAAGTGGAAAAATGTCTTCAGCAAAGAATCTTTACTCACAGTAATTCAGCACGGACAAAGAAAAATATTTTCAGCACGAGGGAGTTTTCAATGAGACATAAATTCAGAACCAACAGAGGGGGACACCTTTTCTGAGGGAGGGAGTTTTTAATGGCGGCAAGTTCTGCACCATCAAAGAGGAACAATGTTTTCATAGAGAGGGAATCTTTACTGGGAATTTAGTACCGACAAAGAAAAACAATGTTTTCACACAGGGGGAGAGTCTTTTGTTGGGTGGTTAATTCAGCACGGACAAAGAAAACAATGTTTTCACACAGGGGAAGAGTCTTCGTTGGGTGGTTAATTCCGCACTGACAAAGAAAACAATGTTTTCACACACTGGGGAAGAGTCTTCGTTGGGTGGTTAATTCCGCACTGACAAAGAGAAACAATGTTTTCACACAGGGGAAGAGTCTTCGTTGGGTGGTTAATTCCGCACTGACAAAGAAAACGATGTTTTTCACACAGGGGGAGAGTCTTTGTTGGGTGGTTAATTCTCCACTGACAAAGAGAAACAATGTTTTCACACAGGGGAAGAGTCTTCGTTGGGTGGTTAATTCCGCACTGACAAAGAGAAACAATGTTTTCACACAGGGGAAGAGTCTTCGTTGGGTGGTTAATTCCGCACTGACAAAGAGAAACAATGTTTTCACACAGGGGAAGAGTCTTCGTTGGGTGGTTAATTCAGTACTGACAAAGAAAAACAATGTTTTCACACAGGGGAAGAGTCTTCGTTGGGTGGTAAATTCCGCACTGACAAAGAGAAACAATGTTTTCATGGGGGGGGCTTCTTTACTGGGAGATACATTCAGTGCCAACGAAGACAAAACTGTCCTTGATGAACAAGTCTTTCAGAGATGAGGAAGACTAATTGGCAAACATGTTACAGTCAAATGGAGAGGAAAGCACTTAGGAAAGAGTTACAAACCAGTTTCTCAAGGGAGTGAGTTTCCCTGGGAGGAAACCTATTTTTCTATTGACAAAGAGAAAATGTTATTTTGAAAAAAAGTGTAAAAAA
>JADBJO010012221.1:52500-59447 GCA_016801955.1 Conus betulinus
AGAGAGACAGAGAGACAGCCAGGTGGAGAGATCAGGGAAAGAGCCAAGGAAGCGCGGCAGGCAGCAGCGATCAGCCACGGTCCACTTCTCCTGAACAATGCCCCACACACTCCACACCAGGTAGAGGGGGGCATCTAATGACAGGTCAAAAAGCCCTTGGCCACCCCACACCACTGCTACCGCACCCCCACACCCCCCCTTCCACTCTCTTCCCAGCACCCCACCTGTTAAAATCTCCCCACCCCCTCCTTACCCACCACCCCACCTGCAAATCCCCCCATCCATCCTCCTTTCCCACCACCCCCACTGCTAAATCCCCAACCCCCTCCTTTCCCACCACCCCACCTGCTAAAATCCCTCCCACCCCCTCCTTTTCACACCACCCCACCTGCTAAAATCCCCCCACCCCTCCCTTCCACCACCCCCCCACCTGCTAAAAATCCCCCCACCCCCTCCTTTCTCACCACCCCACCTGCTAAAATCACCCCACCACCTCCTTTTCCCACCACCCCACTGCAAAAATCCCCCTCCCACTCCCTTCCACCACCCCACCTGCTAAAATCCCCCCCCACCCACTCCCTTCCACCACCCCACCTGCTAAAATCCCCCACCCACTCCTTTCCCACCACCCCACCTGCTAAAATCCCCCCATCCCCTCCCTTCCCACCCACCCCCACCTGCTAAAATCCCCCCATCCCCTCCCTTCCCACCACCCCCCATACTAAAATCCCACCCACCCACCTGCTCTCTTCCCACCACCCCCACCTGCCAAAATCCCCCCACCCACTCCCTTCCACCCACCCCCACCTGTTAAAATCCCTTCCCCCAACTCACTCCCTTCCCACACACCCCACCTGCTAAATCCCCCCCAACCCCCTCCCTTCCCACCACCCCACCTGCTAAAAAATCCCCCCCCCCCCCCTACCCACTCTCTTCCCACCACCCCACCTGCTAAAAATCCCCGACCCCCTCCCTTCCCACCACCCCACCTGCTAAAGTCCCCCATCCCCTTTCCTTTCCACCCCCCCCCCCCCCCCCACCGGCTAAAATGCCCCCACCCCCTCCCTTCCCACCACCTCACCTGCTAAAAAAATCCCTCCCCCCACCCACTCCCCACCACCCCACCTGCTAAAATCCCCCACCCCCCTCCCTTCCCACCACCCCACCTGCTAAAATTCCCCACCCCCACACCCCCTCCCTTCCCACCACCCCCACCTGCTAAAATCGCCCCACCCCACCACCTCCTCCCTTCCCACCATCCCACCTGCTAAAATCCCCCCCCCCTCCCTTCCCACCACCCCACCTGCTAAAATCCCCCATCCACTCCCTTCCCACCACCCCACCTGCTAAAATCCCCCACCCCACCACCCCTCCCTTCCCACCACCCACCTGCTAAACTCCCCCCACCCACTCCCTTCCCACCACCCCACCTGCTAAAATCCCACCCACCCACCTGCTCTCTTCCCACCACCCCATCTGCTAAAATCCCACCCACCCACCCACTCCCTTTCCCACCACCCCACCTGCCAAAATCCCCCTCCCCCCCCCACTCCCTTCCTACCAAACCCTTTTCCCTCCACCCCCGAATTCCTGCTGCCCCCCCCCCCCCCCCCCATCCCCCTCCCTTTCTTTCATCAGCTCAGCTTACATGCAATGAGGATGCTTGCCAATAATTCTCAGCATGACTAGCTCCAACACAGAGTACTACCTTACATTTGATATACTACAGCATAATCATTACTGCCATATATGCATTTGACAGAGTGTGGGCATCTACTACGCAAATTATTTTACCACCATGGCAAGTGCAAGCAGAGGCGGACTGCATAATTTACTTTCAGTGGACTTTTTTCTTGTTTTTTTTTGTTTTTTATTTATTTTATTTTTTTTAACAGGATATGGAAAATAAGAAATGTCATTGTCTATACCACCTGAAAGCTGTGTCATCCCATGTCAAGTGTTTCACAGTCAGTTATAAAATAACAACAGTAACGTAAGACTATTCATGTTCTGTGGAACTTTATAACAATTTTGCTGAAGGGATCATGGATTTGTTCTTACTCCAGAGGCACAACATGGACCTGCTCAACAACAACAAAAAATGTCATGGGTTAATCCTTTGAAAACCTTCCTGCCTTTCTGTCCACAAAGTTTCCTTACAATTGCTTCAGCAAGGTTTACATGATCTTGGTGACAGAGAAAGAAACAGACAAACAAGTGTCAGAAAAACATAGCCTCACTGGAAGGGGTCACCAGTGAGCTACATCATGAACGCCACGCTACACAACACACGCAACCTTACAGAGGACTGCCTCTGTAGTGTAAAGTAGGTATGCTTCATGTTGCGCTGTGCAGTATCAAACTGCTAAACTATGATGACCCCCACCCCCACCCCCCCCAAAAACAAAAAGGAAGAAAAAAAAAAGAAAAAAAAAAGAAGAAAAAAAAAGAAAAAAAAAAAAAAAAAAAGTGAAGTGATACAAAAAAAAACATAATCCATCCAAATGGCCTTGGTATCCATCCATTGCAGTAGAACAAACAGCGGTTATGTAATGGAGCAAAACTGTGCACACAAACAGGCTCCGCTCATGGAGGGTTTAGCTAAACATGTTCCATTTACACAAGCCCCCCCTCGCACTCCATGCTCTAGCTTTAAACACACAAACCACCCGGCACTTGGTGTCAGTTCCAGCAGAAATCATGTGTGATTTGTCAACCTTCCCAGCACTAAAATCCCAGCAGTCAGGGCTGTGATGTGAAATCCCCCCCTCTGCACCCCCCTCCCCCCCCCCCTCACCGCTTTCGGTACTTCTGCCAGGGTAATCATGTCCACATGAACTCTACAGCTCCTGACAGTTGCAGGGTGTGTGTGGGGGGGGGGGGGGGGGGGGGGGGGGGGGGCTGTTCTGGGGGTAAGGGGCCATAATCACTGCCTGGTAATGTGGACTGCCAGGAAGATGGGCTGTCAGCTCCACAACATTACTCCCCCTTTCCCCCTGATGGCTTCCCCCTTTCCCACTGGCTGTCCACTGCTTCCACACTGCTTCCCTGTCTCCTCCTCTCCCTACAGATCCCAAATATTTCATAAACACTAATCACTCTCTTGATTAATTGCCCTCCCACCCCCCCACCCCCTTCACTTCATCCTTATCTTAGTAACACTCGCACATACCCTCTAGAAAGGAGGAGGAGGGGTGGGGTTTGGGGAGGATGGCTTGGTTACGAAGATGGTGGGTAGAGATGCTCTGAATGATAATGTGAACTTTGCTGGGAGAGACAGTTAGCTGCCACCGAGTCGCACACGTCAACGCTGGACAGGTCAGAATAGTGTCCAATTTACCTATCAAATATTCTCTTTAAACAAACTCAGAAACGGACATATACATGGCGAAGGTGAATAAACGAAATAGACATTGAATCAAGCTACAGAGCATTCTAACAATCAAGGAACAGCCTACAAGCCAAAGTGACACCCCTTTTACTGACCCAATCACACAATGACGTGATCTGACAAAAAAAAAAAAAAAAAAAAAAAGTTACTGTTCACCCTGTAAAGCAGGAGGAGGAAAAGAAGGTGTGTAGGGGGAGGGGAGGGAATGTAGGAGAATAAAGACGCTGGGAACAAATAATCTTCAAGACTCATTCCACATTTCGTGATCACAGCCTTTCTCATCAGCAACTGGCTCAAAGCGTTTTTCTTAACACGGCAAAAATGATCTGCCCTGTTTCTAATCTTGGACAGAGACACTTCAAATCATTAGGTCAGATCAACAGAAATTGGATTTGGAATACCAGAAAACGTGAAGGCCATCACGACAGATAAAGAAACAGAAAATAGGAATGACAATGACTTTCTGAGCAAAAATGCCCCTGGTCTTTGTTGGCAAGCTCTCTGGTAACATCCGACAGAAAAGCCTTAGGCCTACAGGTAAACATATCTCTATTGGCTGGGGGTCTTTTTATTAAATATGACTGGATTGCAATACTATAGCACAATGTCTCATGCTACATAAAAGCATGAGATGAAGCTTAAGAGAGTATACCATATGTACTATTTTGGGGGCCCAGAAAAGTAAAATGTTGGCCTTTCTGTCTGAATTAAAAACGGATTTATGATGTTAGCATGATTTTTTGGTTTCCCTTTACGACTGAATATAACTCTGTGTGTGTGTGTGTGTGTGTGTGTGTGTGTGTGTGTGTGTGTGTGTGTGTGTGTGTGTTGTGTGTGTGTGTGTGTGTGTGTGTGTGTGTGTGTGTGTGTGTGTGTGTGTGTGTGTGTGTGTGTGTGTGTGTGTGTGTGTGTGTGTGTGTGTGTGTGCATGTGTGAGTGTGTGCGAGTGTGTGTGTGTGTGTGTGCGTGTATGTGTGTGTGTGTGTGTGTGTGTGTGTGTGTGTGTGTGTGTGTGTGTATGTGTGAGTGTGTGTGTGCGTGTGTGTGTGTGTGCGTGTGTGTGTGTGTTTATGTGTGTGTGTGTGTGTGTGTGTGTGTGTGTGTGTGTGTGTGTGTGTGTGTGTGTGTGTATCCTTTTTTTCACTTTCAAAGTAGGTTCTTTTTTCTTTCAAAATTTCACAACAGTATATATATATACATTACTACATTTTGCCTTACACAGTTGTCAACCTTTCCCATATACATACACATAGTGTACTTACATGCACACACTTACAGACACACATACACATTTACATATAACACTTTTGCAAGTGTACAGTAGTCAGCCATGCATGCATCTATGATTCTGCGTGCATATGCTTGCTGCGTGGAGTTTTTTTTTGTCTTCTCTCTCTATACACACACACACACACACACACACACACACACACACACACACACATACACACACACAGAGTCATACACACATGAAAGCTATCTATCTAATGTTCTAACAATCTTATCTCTTTCAATCCACTTGTTCCTAATGATGTCTCTCTTCACTGAAGGTGACAATTCTTGTATTCTAGGTAGTGTGTAAAGCACTGACTGCACATGGTAGTGTGTAAAGCACTGACTGCACATGGTCGTGTGTAAAGCACTGACTGTACATGGTCGTGTGTAAAGCACTGACTGCACATGGTAGTGTGTGTAAAGCACTGACTGTACATGGGTCGTGTGTAAAGCACTGACTGCACATGGTCGTGTGTAAAGCACTGACTGCACATGGTCGTGTGTAAAGCACTGACTGTACATGGCCGTGTGTAAAGCACTGACTGCACCTGGCCCGTGTGTAAAGCACTGACTGCACATGGTCGTGTGTAAAGCACAGACTGTACATGGTAGTGTGTAAAGCACCGACTGCACATGGTCGTGTGTAAAGCACTGACTGCACATGGTAGTGTGTAAAGCACTGACTGTACATGGTCGTGTGTAAAGCACCGACTGTACATGGTAGTGTGTGTAAAGCACTGACTGTACATGGTAGTGTGTAAAGCACTGACTGTACATGGTCGTGTGTAAAGCACCGACTGTACATGGTCGTGTGTAAAGCACCGACTGTACATGGTCGTGTGTAAAGCACCGACTGTACATGGTCGTGTGTAAAGCACCGACTGTACATGGTCGTGTGTAAAGCACTGACTGTACATGGTCGTGTGTAAAGCACCGACTGCACATGGTCGTGTGTAAAGCACTGACTGCACATGGTCGTGTGTAAAGCACTGACTGCACATGGTCGTGTGTAAAGCACTGACTGCACAGTAGTAGTGTGTAAAGCACTGACTGCACATGGTCGTGTGTAAAGCACTGACTGTACATGGTCGTGTGTAAAGCACTGACTGCACATGGTAGTGTGTAAAGCACTGACTGCACATGGTCGTGTGTAAAGCACTGACTGTACATGGTAGTGTGTAAAGCACTGACTGTACATGGTAGTGTGTAAAGCACTGACTGTACATGGTCGTGTGTAAAGCACTGACTGTACATGGTCGTGTGTAAAGCACTGACTGCACATGGTAGTGTGTAAAGCACTGACTGTACATGGTCGTGTGTAAAGCACTGACTGTACATGGTAGTGTGTAAAGCACTGACTGCACATGGTAGTGTGTAAAGCACTGACTGTACATGGTCGTGTGTAAAGCACTGACTGTACATGGTCATGTGTAAAGCACTGACTGCACATGGTAGTGTGTAAAGCACTGACTGTACATGGTAGTGTGTAAAGCACTGACTGTACATGGTCATGTGCAAACCACTGACTGTACATGGTAGTGTGTAAAGCACTGACTGCACATGGTAGTGTGTAAAGCACTGACTGTACATGGTAGTGTGTAAAACCACTGACTGTACATGGTCATGTGTAAACCACTGACTGTACATGGTCATGTGTAAAGCACTGACTGTACATAAGCAATGTTGTGCGGGGAGCCAGAGGACCAGCAGCCTGCACTGTCCATCTGGTTGAACCCTTGTCTGAAGACATACACTGCCTCCCATGTCTTTGGAAACGTAGGATCACCTGCCACTGTATCAGGAGCCAAGGCATATTGCACACACACACACACACACACACACACACACACACACACACACAGAGTACTTATATAAGAGCATGAGTGCATGCAAGTATGCATGCGTGTGAGTGCAAGTGAGAACTGCTTTCAGTCAGTGTGCCAATGAGCGTGTGGTGTGGTGTGGTGTGTGCAACAACAAGCCCCTTCTGATACATTCTCTGGGCGACAATGTCTGTTGCCCTGCATTCCATTCTCTGGGCAACAATGTCTGTTGCCCTGCATTCCATTCTCTGGGCAACAATGTCTGTTGCCCTGCATTCCATTCTCTGGGCAACAATGCCTGTTTGCCGTCCCTGAGGCAGGCAGCAAGCCAATGATCCAATATTCATGCATTGTTTAAAAACATTGCACTGACTGATGCTAAAAACACAGCGCTGGCATTGTGTTTCCTTTGCTCTGGCTTTGCTCTGGCAATGTTGCCAACTGCTCCATGGCCCACA
>JADBJO010012222.1:0-7500 GCA_016801955.1 Conus betulinus
GATCATACACAGCTTAGGGAAGACAACATCCATAAAAATACATCAATTAAAAAAAGGGTAGTAGCAAAAGCAAAACGATAGAAAAAAAAACAAATTTTACAACGACAACAAAAGTATGGTTTAGCAAGAAAATATTGTTTTCACAACACATAGGAGCATAACTGTTATACAAAGTCTGTACAGGCAGCAAAATCACACACTGTTATTCAAAAGTAGACACCACACTGTATACACATCAGTTTTTCTTCAAGGCCATGATGTAGGGATCCTCACTGGGACAGTAGTACTGGCACTGGGAAGTGTACGGTTCCGTTCTGGGACTGCGTGGTTCCGTCAGTGGTGCAGTAGGACTCCACCACCACAGGGGTGTGTGATTCCACCTTCACACCGTCCATCGTTCCGACGTCAGGGGGAGATGGGCACCAAGGCAGTTGGGTTTTCTTTCGTCCCCTTCCTTTTGTTTTGGATCCCACAACACCAGCTTGGACTGCGGCTGTCTTCACCATGTCCAGTCCATCCGTGTTGTCAGGGCTCTGCTCAAACATGGTGGAGGTTGGTGGGAAGTCGTCGGGTTGTTCACACTGCATGAGATATCCACCAGGCGTCCCCAGAGTCGAAGGGCGAGACGGAGTACAGGCAGGTATGGTCACACCCGTGGGATTGTCGGTACGGGATGGTGCTGCTGCTGCTGCTGTGCTGCTGCTGATGTTGGGGTACATGTGTTTGATTTGTCCGCTGGCAGAGCTGATATTTGGTGATTGAAGTCTGCCACCAGTTTATTCTTCAGCTTGACCAGTCTTTCAAACTCCCGCAGTTCCAGCGACAATCCTCTCTGCGCCCTGACCAGACGACCGCCCTTGGTGTTGGTCGGTCTCTTGTAATGGTGCACATATATTCTGACAGCTCTTTGCCAAGTTTTGACAGTGGCAAAAATGTTGCGTCCCAGTGGGTACAGCGTAGACTCTGGCTCCTTGTTCTTCATGGTACTGGTCGCTAAAGACGTTCTTGTTGCCAGCGCGAGTGGAGTAGAGAAGGTATAATGACAACGTGGTTGGGTCCTCTCTTATATAGTTCCTGCGTGTTTACAAGGGCTGGTTTAAACCCGCTCAGACCACCTCAAACTGGATATTCAAACGAACCAATCAGGAAAACAGGCGGTTATCCAATCAACAGTTCCAGATTCTGGTTGTGTTTGATTTAAAATTCATGAACGAGAGAGAGACTGACGACTTTGTTTTGAAACTCTAGGGATTTTTTGTTTCTTCCCAGACTTCAGCCCTCAAACTCAACCAGTTTAAACCTTCTGACACTTCATACGATGACAGAAGATGGGACCATTTGGAAGAAAGACGGTCTCTGTCGAGTATCGACCACAAGCGATCTCCAAGAGTATGAAAGAAGCATGTGACGCATTCTCCTTTCGCAATCTGTGCATTTTGCTCAAACTCGGCGCGATACATTGGTAACAACTCTGTGACAAACAGATTCATAAGAGTCAAGCGCATCTGAGCTTTCAATTTTCCAATCCCAACTTCACTTTCCTCCAGAATCTTCTCCATTGTGAGTCGTAGTGAAACGTGTGTTGTATGTGACCCACTCACTACCTTACAACGCTTTTAAAAGACTTTTTCTGTGAACAGAATGGATAAATGATCTCACTTTTTGATCGTTGGTCCTCAGTTTATGGGGGTGGAATACCGACAACACTTGGGGAAGACTGTGACCGCGACTTTTCCTCAAAATGAAATACAGCACATAGTACCCACAGGCTGAGCTGGTCAAGTCTTGGACAAGTCTTTGGTTAAAACGATAACTGAAACTGTGTGTTTCAACATAAACTTTTCAATGTCTGGATAAAACGAAGGAGGTAGACCAAAGCTATCAAAATATTCTGCTTTACCACGACCATCAAACCAAACACTGACCCAATGTTCTCCCGGCCCATAGCTGTGGTCAGTGTTGATCACCAGTGCGATAGGTCGTTGGGTGGTGTGAGACAGAGTGGTAGTTTGTTCCTTGGATATATCCCCCCAAAGACACGCCGAGCGTGAATGTCTTTAGTCAACACAGTGGCAATGTCCACACTGTTCATGTTGAAAAGTCTGTCAGCACTTGGCGGGAGCGATCAATTTCGATCATACTGTCCAACTCTGCATACACAATCACGTGGATAGGCTCAGCCAGAGCTTGAGCGAACTTCATTTCCAGACGAAGTGCGCCACTCCTGACCAGTTCAAACTGTTGGTCTCCATCCAGCAAACTCGGCGTCAGGTCAAAAGCATACAGGGTGTATCCTCGGTCATAATCTTGATACTTGATGGTGTTTCCAGCATCCCTGTTCACCACCCCTGTGCCCAGCATCAGACTGTGGTAGGCCCTCACAAACCGCCGATGTTCAAAATCTGGAGTCAGGGCCTTGGCAGGAATCTGGCGCCCGTCCTTATACAGACACAGGAAATTTAGGTGGGCGTGTTGAAAATGGAACGGATTTCTGTTGTACCGCCCATTGAATGCTGCGCTGTCGACAAGAGCGACTACGATCTTGTTTGGGGTCTGACTGAGAAAGAGGTTGTCTTGGACAGCGCTTAAGTTGCCTTGGGGGATAGCGAAGGTCTTCTCAACGATTCTCTTTAGAGGGTACTTGCACGTTCCCCTTTCCAGTGCCTTTTCGTGAGCCAAGGAAACAGCTGGGTTCAGTTTCACTTTGCGAACGAACAGGGAAGCGTGAGTGATGACACTTTTATAGGGCGCCCCCCACACCACCATCATGAGCCATGAGGTTGAAGGCGTTTTTGGAGGGGATGAGTCTGATTTTGACGTCCACTCCGTTGATCAGGTAGCGTTCTTGGAGCATAATATCTGTGTGAAGGCGCCCATACATATCCACTTCACCACTCCTAGCGGTCAGCTCACGTCGAATCTTCAGGCCGACATTGTCATCTCCTTGGGTGTCCTCGAGATGCCCGGGTGTGTCAGAGAAATACAGACTACTTGTCAGATGGCTGTCTTTAGCATCCTTGCCGTAGTTCAATGTTGACTCGATGTACGCTCGATAGGGGTAAAGTTTGTGCTGGATGAAATCAAGGTGTCGTTCAGGGAGACATCCACCTGAGAAAGCAGGCTATGGAGCCAGTTGTTGACAGGGGCGACGTCAGTGCCGGCGTCAAGGGGTGTGCCATCAGCTTTTGTCACTTTAGCACGGATGTGGAGATTGGTATTGCTCAGATCCACGTAGTCTGAGGTAGCACCACTGATGTGGAATTCAATGGGTGCACCATGGGCCAAGGTTGATAGTGGATGATGTTCCACAAAAGCACCCTTCTTCTACCTCTGACTGAGTAACCCACACCGAAAACAAATTAAGTCCACTATTTACACTTTCACGCGAATGATGGTGCAGCAACGACATGATGTCTATCCAAAAATGTCTCGAGGAGCCCTGGTGGTCTTCTTTTTTCTTCCCCTTGTTGCGTCTGGAGTGACCCACGCTGGTTGAGGATGCTAATTTTATACGCCTCCTAGCGGGTTCACCCGGAGGTGTTGCAGCGCCGGTTACTCTGCTCACAGCTTGGTCCAACAATCGTTTGCCAGCCTGCTTACCCCGCTGCTGGAGAGCAGACTTCAAATTTTGCCCAGACAGCACATCTTGCGCAAGCTGCATGCCCGTTCGAGCCCCTTCCTTCAGTAAAGCTTTTCCACCGCTTTTTAACAATGGGATGAGAGTACGCCCGAGCCCTCCTAAAAGGTTTCCAAGACCTGCCCCTCTGTAATTTCTTCCCCCTATATAAACACAGGAAGCCCATGACCAGCTTGGGCACAGTAGTAGTCTTCGTAAGCTTTTCCATCCGTTTTGAAGGGAACGTGACGCACCATCTCTTAAAGACCGTCAGGTCGTCTGCGCCGAAAGTGAAGCGTCACGATGGTTTTCCCTTTGGCAAATGACAGAGGTTTGCCTGTGTCTTTGGTTAAAAGGATTTCCACTGTGTTGAACTGGAACCTACTCAGAGGAATATAGTTGGGTTTTTTTCAAAAATATGATGTACGACTTCAGTGGACTGATTCCCAGTCGGGACAATTCGGAGCAAGGGAACCATCACATCACCAACAGACGTGGTTGAACCAAGTCGCAGTAGACATAGACACCCTCAAATCCTCGTTGGAGTTGTACTTGGTTTTTTTTCCTTCATAGGTACCTTTCCCATACATAACGTCTCTCTCCAGACTCAAGATGTCTCTTAATGCGGGGCTGAGCTGAAGAACGCCATCAGCATCATACAGTCTTACTGTCACTTTTCGGGTAGCACGGTTATAATACAGTTTGATGTTACCTTCTTTCTCTTTCTTCACAGATCGTCGATAAAGTTGGTTTAAAGAATGAATCAAATATTCTGCTGATTCATACAATCCCGCAGGTAGGTGTTTCGACTGTTGATCTGACGCTCCATCGGGGCGAAAATGAATCCAAAATTCTTGTTCTTCAATGTTAAAGTATGTGTTGCTGAATAGGATTTCAGACAGGCCCCTTCGTAATCTCCGTTCAAGTCACACGGTTGAGGCAGTTTGGTGAAAAAGTGACTGGCGTTGTTATCGGGGTAGTACGACATGGAGCTGTTGCTGTAACGTCAAGTAGAACATACTGGTTTCAGTGGGTAGTTGGCCGTGGATCGATGCTAGGATTTGGCAGGATGTACCCGAGAGACAACTCCCAAGAAGAGCCACCCACAAATTGTCTGCTCCTTGACCACGACTCAGATTAAATAGAGACACACCCACCACACATAAACCAGGAGCGTCTGACAACCGAAAACAATTTCACTGCGAGGAACTCGGCGTCAAAACACACGCCACAACGCAGATTTTCTGGACCCGCGTAGAGTGGCGGTTTCATCATCATCATCATCACGAGTCAGAGCTGATTCTACTGGTTCTGATCAGGCATGGTCAGTGTGCGTAGGTGGTCAGTGCTGTCTCAGGAATCCATGAATTGAATGAAGAGTCATAGCCATACCATTTGATTAAATATTCACGTTGGGCATTTAGCTTTTTTGCGTTGCTTCAAGATCGCTTCAATACGATAAATCTGTTTCTCCCCCACTTTCTGTACCTCCTGGTCATAAAACGTTCCTTGAAGCTCTTCTCCATGATCGTCTTTGAGAATGTAAGTCACTGGGATGGTCTTTTTTATTCGACTGACTGTGAAAGTTCTTCAGACCACGACGGCAAATAACCTTTTTTCTAATTTTTTTTCCTGGTTTTACTGATGCGTACACGATCTCCTATTTTCAGTTTAGGGCGAGGAGGTGAGGGCGTAGGCTGGTCGCTGTTGTACAGAGTTTGCCATACATCTTCTTGGTTGTGTGTTGTCACTTCTGCAGGAGCACGCTGGATGCTGCGGTGAAACGAACGGTTGTATGCCTTTACCAACTGTGGTAAAACTTCCACAAATCTCAACGTATTTTTTCTGGTAAAGTAGCGCCAAAGCTTCTCTTTCAAAGAGCGATTCAGTCTCTCAGCCACAGAGGCTTTGGTATCCTCGTTTTCTGTCACAAAAAAACTGTATTCATTTTTTTTTTCCTTCAAAAACGTTTGAAAAATGTTTTGTTCAGAAACTCTGCCCCTTTGTCTGTTTGAAGTTTGAGAGGTTTCCGTCCCTGTTCAAGGATGCGTTCAAAGGCCTCCACCATCACAGGTCCTGTCTTGTTTTTCAAAGGAACGACCCAAGCATATTTAGACAAGACATCGATGACTGTCAGCAGATAGCTAAAACCATCATTGTTTTTCTTTCAGGCGTTGGACGTCAATCAGATCAGCTTGCCATTGATGGTCCATTCCTCCTACAACAACACGCCTCCTCTCAAACTTGTGACGCACGGGTTTATGAAGAGTGTAAGCATCTTCGTGACTCAACCATTCTTTGAGCACAGACTCTTTTGCCTTCGTTACACGTTTCAAGGCGTGAACACCACCAAAAGATCCAGGGTGTTGTGGTGTGTAGTAAGCCTGCCCCAACACTCTGTTCTGTTTCGAGATTTTTTTTTTTTTTTTTCCGCGGAGCCATGTCAGGTGCAGTCAGTATGACTCCCAATCCATCAAAGTGCAGCAGTCTTGCTTAATCTCTGTTGTTTCCGGTTCCGTCTGTGTGTCTTTCTCCTCCGAGAAAAAAGGTGTCTCTCCCCTCAACTGGTCTTCTGCACCTCGTGTCTTCTTGATGGATGATAAGGCGACGTTTCTCAGTGATGGTGGGGGTGTTGGTATTTGTGGAGTAGAAAACATGGGTTGAGGGGAAGAGGAACCCACACCGACAGGTCCTTCAGCAGACTGTGAAGAATAGGACAGGGTGCTGGGGTATTTGTGTTGTCATAAACTTCCAACGGTCAGGGTTTCCAACTAAATCTTGGGGAATGTTGGTATCACTGAGAGCAGCGGCAAAGGATTTCCACCCAATGGGTTGAAAGTGGCGACGTTTTCTTAGCACATCATTGACCAAATCAACGAGGTTCGAGTTTTTAATCAGCTGTCCTCGCCAAATGATTTCACCTCGCTGGTTCCATTTCAGATCTGGGTGATTCTGAACGCGGTGTAAAAGTCGCTCCGCTTTGCTTTTCATTGTTTTTGGTACACTCTCTACAACATCCTTCTCCACACTGTCACACAGGAGCTGACGCGTCATCAACAGTCTCTGTTTTCTGGGTGGGTTGAGGTGGGTGTTGTGCCTTGAACAGTCACTACTCCCAGTGGTTTTTTCCTTAAACTGGTCAAAACGTTTCAAATATTTCCAAAGTGTCATGATACATGTTAGCCTTGTCTTCAACGCTTGTGTCATTCTTCTCTAATATATCACGCATCTGCTGATCCATGTCCCTAAGACTGTGAGATGTTGCATCAGGAACCGGAGGCCCACGAACAGAGTCTAGCACACGAGGATCCACTAAAATCATTTTCTTAGTATGCTCCATGATGTGGTTACAGTCCCCCCAGTAATCCTCCTAGCACCCCCCCAGGACAGGTTTGATGAGGGCACCGAGAAATCCTCCCTTCTGCAAGATCTGCTTCTTTCTCTTTCTGGATGTTCCTTTCTTCGCCAGGGAGCGTAAGCTCTGCTTGTATCTGCACAACTGTTTCTTCTGGGCGGGAGTCAGTCTTACGTGGCCTTTTAAGATGTTCAGGGAACACTCACTCAGGGCGTTGATCAAATCTGGCGAGGCCCCTTTCAGTACCGCCTTAATAACTGCAGGCTTTGCACCCACACAACAATTGTAGCATGGGTAGATTCCTTCTCATACGTGCTGACATGATGGTGAAGAGTCAATGTTTCCAGTCGCAAATAACCGCGTGGGTAGATGGGCACTCGCTTTTAAAGATCCACAAAGTCTCAATCTCACTGAAGGACTACCACCACGACACGGAGAGTGGCTACTCCACCGTAGATGGTATCAAAGACTTCACAAAGTGCTATATAATCTCCACGCATCCTTCTCTCCATTTCCCCACCAAACAGAA
>JADBJO010012222.1:20000-23437 GCA_016801955.1 Conus betulinus
ATGTCTAAGTGTATTCGTGCTTGTGTTGTGTTGCCGTGGGACGTGGGACTGAAATAGGAGTGAATTACATGCAGGCTGGCATGGGTTGACGAGGAAATGAAGTCTGGCTGTTTTGGAGTGACTGAGTGGAAATGGTTGTGATTTGCTTGGTGGTGTGAAGGTTTTTTTGACCTGTCTTGAATCTTATTTAGTCTGTCTCTCCCTCTATCGTTCTTCTTTCATTATGAAATTCTTTAATTAGTTGGCTGGTAGTGGGAGTCCCGGGGGGAAGGAGGTTTTGCTTTTCTTGGGCTTTTGGGTTATTTTGTTCCATAGGTAACTTAGAACTGATAGGTTCTTTCCCCTCTTCTTTACCATTCTATTCTTACTTGGTCTCTCCTCTGTCTTCAGTCTTCTTTGGTTAGGCCTCTCTCCCCATATGGAATGAATGAATGAGTATTGTCGATTTATAATTAATAAACTGTTATATGTCTTTGTAAATCCTTGGGTGGTCTGGTTGAGTGAGTGTTTGGGTGTTTTGCTCACCAGGTTGGGACTGTGGGGGGGGAGACCCGTGTTTTTCGTCGCGGTCGCCGGCACTCCCGTTCTGTGTCCGTCCGTTTCCGTGTTGTAGTATAGTGTTTCGTACTCCGCTAGTTTCCGCCTTCTCTCTTCCGTGCGGCCTCCTGGCTGTATCTAGTGCATGACTAGAGTTGGGTGGAGATAGTTGGTGGGGGAAATCGTTTCTTTGTGCAGAGTCGTCGATGTCAGTATTTGTGCTGACTTAGGTTTGCGGTTGTTTGGCAGTACCCGAGTTGCTGAGAGTAGTGAGGTGAGTATAGGTAGGTCGACCTGCCTCCTGCCATAGTAGCTAGTCCTCTTGCTCTCTGGTGTTAGTGGTTTGGCCCTGTGTAAGGATCCTCTTATGCTTATTAAAAAAAAAAATTCTTCGTACTTTTGTGATCTTTGGTAAAAGGGAGTATCCCTTCTTTTTCTTTTTTTTTTAAAAGTCTTTTCGATTTCGTGTGCATAGCTCTTTTGAATAAAAAATGCCTGTTACTGGTAGTTAGGTGTTTTTTTTTTTCAATTCATGCCTAGTGTGTGTGTGTGAATTGGTGTGGGAGGAATAAAGCTGTCAGTGGTGTGTATGGATAGAAACACTAATTAGGTTAAAGGTGTTTTTTTCCACTGTGCCTCTGTTGCATTAGCTTTTCCCCCTCCCCACCGTCACTCTACCGGGCCTCGGCTTTTCCCCCTCCCCAGGTACCGGCACCCCAGGTAAAATGGAGACCTTGTTTGACCCAGTCGCCTACCGCCTCCGCATTCCGTCTCTTCTCTGCACGTGTTTTTTCGGGTTTAGTGACAGGTCGCTGCATCTTTTCCGCTCCTCATCGGTGTGGCACGCGTGCTGCTGTTGGCGAACAGATGTAAGGTCGTGAGGTTATTGACCCGACTAGCGGTTCGTTTTTGTTTCTGTCGCCGTCGTTTGTGTAATGTTAGTCCTTCACTGATAGCGAATCATATTGTCAGTTAGTGGCAATTCTCGGTTTATCAGTGGACAGTTCGTCTGTCAAGCCCAGTTTAAGATTGTGCTTCCGACACTTTCGGGAGTGAGTTTTTGTCGCGTTTTTTTTCTTTTTGTATTTAGTTAAAAAAAAAATTAATTGCTTTACTTCCCTTCTTGCATGCCAGCTGTCAGTAAAGGTATAGAGCGGTGATTTCCAGTCAGGCTGGTTGGCCCACTTTGAGTGTTTGAAGGAAGTTGTTTTCACCTTCAGATAGCAGTTTTATTCATTGTGGGTTGGCAGGCGAGATCGTGGCCTGACTTGGATAACTTTGAGAGTTTTCGCGTTTTTTTTTTTTTTAGATGTCGGTTGGATATAGTTGATCGATTATTCGATTATATCATTTTCACTTACGGTGTTAGAAGTTTGGTACTTTCGGTCAGTTGCGTTTATCTTTGAAGACACACCCACATTTGGGGTCGTGGGTGGTGTGTCGATTTACTGATGGTACTTAGGTTGTGGTGTTACCATTTCAGTGTCGTAACTATACCTGGCAAAGAGGCACTTGGTTTCGCCTTTGATCTCTTTGATCTCTTTTCGCTCTGTGCTGTTGGGTGCACATTGATTTTATACTCGGGTGTCGTATTTGTTTGTCTGTGCTTGCTTTTTTTTCATGCCCCAGGGAAGGGCACTCTTCACTTCGTCGTTTTGGTGGCTGTAGTGGGTCTGCTATACTTAGCTGTGAGATCCTTCAGCTTTGTTTGAACTTATTTGGACATTGATTTGTTTAGTGCTTTGAAGTCTCCATACTTTATAGCTTTCCATCTTCCTGATGTGTAGGAGGGTCAAGGTGACTTAACTGTAGGTATTCCATTGCCAGCGTGGTTGAACATGTTTGTCTTTTCTCTTTTGTTTTAGGCTAATCTTATTCCATTGTCTACAGCTGTGGCATATCGAGGGATTGTAGCCCTTTGACAGATAGCCTTGTCTTCAATTACCTTGTGGTTTTTCTTCCCCATTTTCTTTCTTGACATCACGGTGTGGCATTCTTCGAGCTTTGCAAAAATGGCAGAAGGGGAGGATCGCAGAATGACCCGATCTCGCGTGGCGATGGGTGTGCCACCAGGCATGGCCACACCTGTGGACCGCCGCACAACTCAGGTTACCACTGGTCCCCCTCTACCCAAGTTGTTTTCTCTGCGGGTGGTACTCAGCCACCTGTGACTACTTCCCCTTCAGTCATCGTTGACAGGTCCCCTCCTGGATCGCCGTCCCTTCGCGGGCCACCTCTACCGACCCTCACATCGCCGCCCACTTCACCATCCTATCGAGGAGCTTCGTTATGGGCCCTCGCCTGTTCCTCCTCGTTTCTCTAGGCCTGTACCTCCAGATCCCTTTGTCGTTATGAGGATGGAGAAGAAAGAAGAGAGGGAAGCTCAAGAAAGGCGGCGTGAAAAAGAGAGGGAAGCTAAGGAGAGGCGTGAAAAAGAAGAGAGGAGATTGGAGAGGGAGGAGAGGGGAGGCAAGGGAAGAGAGAAAGTGGAACATGGAGTTGGAAGAGAGGAGGATGGAGAGAGAGGAAAGAGACCATCAGTGGAGGAGGGAGTTGGAAGAGAGAAGAATGGGAGAGAGAGGAGAAAGAACAGAAGGATAGGCTTGCGAAAGAAGAGGCTCAGAGACAGGTGGAACTGGATTTTCAGGCAAGACTGGAGGAGGAGAGAAATAAGATCCGCGCAGAATTTCTGGAACAACTGTCTGTCCACTCGGAGGGAGAGACTCATGATCTGTCGCAGAACACTGGAACTCCTCGACGTGTCATAGGGAACGCGCAGACACTCGAACAGCCGCCGTTGGCTCCACCTAAGCTCCGCATCAGTGTATCATGCGAGTGAATCTATAGACACGTACATTGAACACTTCGAGATTGTAGCGGAGGCTTACCAGATGTCGGAC
>JADBJO010012222.1:23728-28728 GCA_016801955.1 Conus betulinus
CGCTTAGATACACAGTCACACATACCTACACATATATAGGTATACATACATGTGCAGATGCATGGGCAGAAGCATGCTTACACAAGCCCACAGATAACACACACACGCACACGCGCGCACGCACGCGCGCGCGCGCGCGCGCGCGCACACACACACACACACACACACAAATGCAATTGCAGTACACTCACCACAGACCTATAATGACCATAATGGCACAGCCAGTGTTAGACTGGTACCCGAGGTCTAACCAATGCGCTAGGCTAATGCGTAGGTCAGATATCTGCGAAGTCATAGGCATGAGACACTCTTCTTCAATTATCTCATTTTAGTCCTTAATTCTCTTATCCATCAGGTTTAAATCATGCGCAGTGTGGTCTCAAAGCTTAGCGGATGTGGTGTAGCGTATGTGGACTCGTCAACACACAGTGACACCTCATAGATGAAAACTAAAACTGAAACGGTTCCCATGAACATACTGTGACAGAGAGAAGACGTGGGTCATTTATACTGGCCTTGTCCCCTGGTTATCCCCAACTTCAACATGAGCACCACTTGCTGCTTTTGGGTGGACAGTGTTGTGAGGCCTCATGCCCATACTCATCCCCCAACACCACTCCTACACACACATATAGCCACACACACGCGCGCGCGCACGCGCACGCACGCACGCACATAAACATATACACGCGCGCTCGCTCGCACGCACGCACGCACGCACGCACACGCATATACCTTAGACAGGTGGACATGGTCCTTTCAAGTCCTGATTTCATAACTCTCTCCTTTAACATATGAAACGCACCTAGCACATAGTAACTCTGGCTTCAAGTCCAAATGCACTCCACTGCTTAACAGATGGCCACAAGGGGGTCCGGTCTTCTACCAATTTTCACCCCCTCCTATATGGAAAAAAAAGCTAATACATGTATGGGAAGTGATTTAGGCTCTCTATCCCAAATCCTCTCCCCCTGCCCTCATCAACACACTTCTGATAGGCGAAAGACAGGAGGATGGGTGGTTGGAGCTATTTCGGTTTCAGGCTCAGTCAAGCCCACCCTCCCTGAAGACACACAACTTAGACATGGAGACAGGGAGTGACTTTATACTTACACTCAAATCTACGCTCAGCAAAAAAGATATTCAGCTTAATAAGCATACTACTATATGTTTACAGCCCAGCGGTCCTTATGTTCAAATTCACCCCCAAACCACCTCATCTACGGAACCTAATACTACCACAGTAAGCTGGGGGGGGGGGGGGGGGGATATGTCTTATGCTAGCATTATTTTTCAGATCACTTCAAACGAAAATCATGAGTCGGGTGTGTCTTGCTCCTTGTGCAGTATGTGTCCAACCCCCATCCCCCACTCAACTCCCCCTTTTTGTTTGTTTTTCTCGTCACATCTTGGCGGGGAGTGAGTTTGGCCAGATGACGAACTCTCAAACCACGCTTATCAAAGGGAGTAGCAGGTGGGACGATGACCGTGTGACCTAGATCACCGCATTTCAACCTATCGAGCAAGTTCGTGGCGTGTGATTTGAGGCCAAAGCTCGATCTCACCCTTCCCCTCCCCAAGCACACATCATGTAGGGAAAACATGGACAGGTTTGGGGCCCAGTGTTGAAATTCACTCTCTTCAACAAAGAAAGGTGACAATGGCGGCGATTCGTTTTGACCGCACTCTTCCCGCCCCACCCAACCTCATCAACACACCCAACAGTGGTAGGGGTGCGTGCCTAGTTCAGGTTTACACACAATTCACTCATCAGTGTAACCACAACACGCAGATCAGCCAGTGGCATAGGCAAAGGGTGTGGGATTTGCCAAGGAAGGTGTGGGATTTACCACTCTGCCACAAAATGTCCCATGACATAATTTGTGTGTTTAGAAGATAGATAGGGAGTGTTTTTGGTTTCATGCACAAAATTGGGCCCCATCCTCATCCCCCAAGCCATGCGACAACAACACTTGGGACTCACCTCACTTAAACAGATATATTTAGCACATGACTTAGAACTGATTTTAGCCTTGTGGTTAAATCACACACACACACACCCCTCCATCACACCATCTGCTCTCATCAACACACTCACAATAGATAGGGGTGGGCAGGGAGTGGGTATTGTCATATACCCCAAGTCAGCCCATTTTAACAAAAAAATAAGTGGGACATGTGGTGTTGACCATAACTGGTCTTTAGTCCAAACACCTCTACACATAGAGACATAGAAATTAAGAACGGGAGCACTAATTCTGTCCTGATGCGTAGCCTCCTCTCCATTCCCTCATCCCCTGCTTTTTGACATGTGTGTTAAATGGATGGGTTGTCCTTTTGGCTCCATGCCTAAGCTCGTCCCCACCCCTCCCCAGGTCAACTTTTTCATTTAACATATCCAGATCAGAACTAGCGAGGGAGGAAGAACGCCCGTGAGCCCTAAAACAAATCAATCATTTTAAAATTTTTTTTTAGGAAGTATCTTTGTCTGAGGAATATTATCTTCCTGTTTTTAATTTCTTTTCACCGCATCACACCTATAGTTCCACTGAGCTTGAAACAGGCCAGTTGTGGCCTTTACATTTACTTTTTTGACACCCCCAGTATCGTCTAGAAAAAAAGCTCTGAGGCATGCAGCCTCGCCACCGCCTCCCCATGCAACGCTGTCATCAGTTTTACTCTGATTCAACTGTCCATCCTACAGGCGACAAATCAATCAACGCATATTATCTATTTACTACTACACGTGCGGCATGCATGCATAATGCACGATCCCTATGGCTAGGAGGGGCCAAGGTATCAAACTTTTTAAATCCTTCCTTTTTTTTTTCCAAAGCTTGCGCTAGCCATCTATGTTTTCCATAAGCATATTCTTTTCACAAACAAATACACATAAAACCACTAGCAACTTAACACAGTTCGCGACAGTTTCCAGTGGCTATATATCTATAGGGAAAAACTAATGGTGTGGCTGGGGCGCATGTCAAATACTCGCTGAATTTTAAGTGTGCTTTCTTATCAGTCAGTTCTGCATTGCACATTGGGTTTTGAATACATGCACAGCTGCTTACATCTGTGCAGGCCTCAGGTATACCATACGGTGAGATGGGATGTAAAACAAACTGTCTAGCTTTTCTATGCTGGTGCAAAAAGATGGCATTGTAGTTCATATCGATGGAATGTGTCTTATTTTATTTTAAAAAAAAAAAAAAAAAAGGCCAGGCCTAACAGCCTGTCTCTGTCTCTATATTTCTCTTTGCCTGTGGTTTGTCTGTCTGTCTGTCTGTCTGTCTGTCTGTCTGTCTCTCTCTCTCTCTCTTTCTGTTGTACAGACACGCTCACACACACACACACATCACACACACACACACACACACACACACACACAAACATACACACACACGCGCGCGCGCGCGCGCACGCACAAGCATACGCACACACACACAAAGGGCGCATGCATGCTTGCGCACTCTCATACATGTGCACTCCCTCCCCCCTCCCTCCCTCCCTCCCTCTCTCTCTCTCTCTCTCTCTGTCTGTCTCGCACGCGGGCGGCACACACACACACACACACACACACACACACACACACACACACAAAGAGAGAGAGAGAGAGAGAGAGAGAGAGAGAGAGAGAGAGAGAGAGAGAGAGAGAGAGAGAGAGAGAGATGCATCAACATCAGAGGTGTAAGTAGAGGTAACGCGATGATGTGCACTGATGTGAATCATAGATAAAGAGGAGAGAGGAGAGAGCATGTACATTTGTCATCTCGCTTTCCCCACTGCCAGGTTTTGCTCTCCCCCCTCACTCTCTCCTTCCCCTCCCTGTCCTCTCTCTCTCTCTCTCTCTCTCTCTCTCTCTCTCTCTCTCTCTCTCTCTCTCTCTCTCCACTCTTCCTCTACTTTCATTCTCTCTCTCTCTCTCTCTCTCCCCTCTCTCTCTTTCCCCTCTTTCTCTCACTCTCTCTCTCTCTCTGTCTCTCTCTCTCCCATTTCACTCCTCCTCGCTTCTCTCTACCCTCTTTCCTCGTGCTCTTCCTCGAACACTACTCACCCTCTCTCCCACTGCCCCTCTTTCAACTTCATTCACCACTTTGGGTTCACAAGGGGAGTATTGTGCATGTTAATGTCTGTACTGTTTTCATTGTTTTGTCGCTGAGGAAGGCTTATTGCCGAAAATTTCTTGTCTTGTTTTGTGTCGTTCATTAAATTGCATTACTTCACACTTTGTTTTGTGTGCTCTTTTGCTGCTTTTTCGTCGTGTTTCGGTAACGCTGCAGTTTTTTCATTTGCCTTAGAGCATCGTTAGTTAGTGGTGGTCCTTTGTCACTTTCCGACAAAACAGTGAACAGTTGCAAAGTGAAACGACTGCAGGCGGAAATCTAAACAAATCTGAAATAAATGTCAGCGAACGCCCAGAGAAACGGATAAACGAGTCACAAGACAACACACAACGCGTTTCGACCTCTTAGGTCTTCCTCAGGTGAAATAAAGACGGACAAAATAACGAAAATGCACTACACGACTAAAAAAACGTATGTTAAACAAAATACGGATCAATGATCAACAGTATTCAATGATCGAAAGACGTATACAAGATAACAATTGCACACACTGATGACGTAAATAGAAATACAAAACAACGAGGGGTAGCAGTCAGTATGAATCAAAATAGATCTAGTTGCAAAGTGAAACAACTGCAGGCGGAAATCTAAAACAAATCTTAAATAAATGTCAGCGAACCGCCCAGAGAAACGTGGACAAACGAGTCACAAGACAACACACAACGCGTTTCGACCTCTTAGGTCTTCCTCAGGTGAAATAAAGACGGACAAAATA
This sequence comes from Conus betulinus, assembly GCA_016801955.1. NCBI lineage: Eukaryota > Metazoa > Mollusca > Gastropoda > Neogastropoda > Conidae > Conus > Conus betulinus. Next base: position 28,568 of record JADBJO010012222.1, read on the forward strand.
ACGAAAATGCACTACACGACTAAAAAACCCCTCGTTGTTTTGTATTTCTATTTACGTCATCAGTGAGTGCAATTGTTATCTTGTATACATCTTTCGATCATTGTATACTGTTAATCATTGATCCGTATTTTGTTTAACATACGTTTTTTAGTCGTGTAGTG
>JADBJO010012222.1:33728-43728 GCA_016801955.1 Conus betulinus
TCGTGGCTACGACTTAGCAGATGTCTGACATACGCATTCGCCCACTGCACTGGTCAGACCTTGAGTGCCTACCTAACATCCGTTGTCTTGTGTGTGTGTGTGTGTGTGTGTGTGTGTGTGTGTGTGTGTGTGTAGTGAATGTACACGTGTGTATGGGTGGTTTGGGCACGGGCCCATGTGTGTGCGCGTGCGCATGTGTGTGTGTGTGTGTGTGTGTGTGTGTGTGTGTGTGTGTGTGTGTGTGTGTGTGTGTGTGTGTGTGTGTGTGTGTGTGTGTGTGTGTGTGTGTGTGTGCGCACGCACGCATGCATATGTGAACGCTTGTGTGTGTGTGTGTGTGTGTGTGTGTGTGTGTGTGTGTGTGTGTGTGTGTGTGCCTGCATGTATGTGCGCGTGTGTGTGCGTGTGCAGAAGTGCATGAGCATGTGTGTGTGTGCGTATGTGTGTGTGTGTGTGTGTGTGTGTGTGTGTGTGTGTGTGTGTGTGTGTGTGTGTGTGTGTGTAATTTGTAGGTTTGCGTGAGAATAGACACGTATCTGCATATGTATGTGTACATATATGTGTGTATATGTGTGTGTCTTTGTTTGTGGGCGTGTACGCATGTGCGTGTGTGTATGCATTTGTGCGTTCATGTGTATGCGTTTATGTGCGCACACATGTGGGTGTGGACGTGCACATGTACGCATGTGCATATGTGTGTGCGTAAGAGCAAGCGCACGCACGCGCGCACTTTTTGTGTGTGTGTGTGTGTGTGTGTGTGTGTGTGTGTGTGTGTGTGTGTGTGCACATGCGCGTGTGTGCGCATGTGTGTGCATGCGCATGCGCGCGTATATGTGTATGTGTGCGTGTATATGTGTGTGTGTGTGTGTAGTGACTGCGTGGATGAATGTTCACAAGATGACTTAGGATCAAGAACAAAAACAAGAACAGGACCATCGAATACTACATATACAGTTCATTTATCCATCAGCTTTAAATCATGCGCGCAGCGTGCTCTTAAAACCAAGGGTATGTGGTGTAGCATACAATGACCCATCCATACACAATGACACCTCCTTGATGAAATTGATACTGAAATTGAAAGTAACTTACCCGTGATTGACTGCTGCCTCCTTGAGACGAAATGGGCTGGACGAATCAGTCAAATGGGACAGCTGTCTGTGTTGTACAGTTCACGAGGAATAGTATGATCCAGACAAGGCCAAGCTTTCGCCGGGATCCTCTTCAAAGGGCACGTAACCTAATGTGGCAAAAGCTTGAACGTGTCTGGAGTAGTGCTGTTTTCACCTGTCAGCGGAACAGCAGCGAGTAAAGCAGCGGGATGCACACCGCAGTTGCTTGATGGCGGCGTCTTTTGCTTGCACAGTCCTGGTGACGCTCCCGTGGAGGTTCTATTGTGTCACATCCAGTAACCATTACACGATGTAAACATCTGTCAGGGAGCAAGTTTGTCATTGGACATTTTAACAGAACTCCACTTGCGTGTCTGCACCCATTATCAAGACACCACAGGCTCTTCAGGTGGTGCAGAATTGCTCCCAGCTGGTTGGTTTGGCTTTGAGGACAGTACTTCTCTGGGTCCCACATGCATCTTCAGGTATTTTATTTTGTTTTGTTTCTACTTTCTTGAGTTCATTACTGCAAAACTTCTATTTCCTTCCTCCTTTTGCCGTCTTGTCTTCTACAACTGTATCTTTGTAGATGCCGATTCCACGACTTCAACAGAAAATCACTACATGCCAAGACGTGGAGTTTTCATCGACACTAAGATCACTACAGGGACATGGCATGAAAGACAACATGATCTGAGACTGATCAGAACTACTTAACAGGGCTACGTTTCTGTTACATTATACCCAGCATCAGCAAGCTCGGGGAGATAAGGACACCTCAAGTACTGGTTTCGTGAAATTTCAGGAAAATAAAACATTAGCATTTTTAGATGGTTCAAACGTGACTGCGTAGTTTCAGTCTCGCCGTCTGACGCTACAAATATAAAACCTCTGATAGGGATGAACTCACACCCTTCCAGTCATCAAGTCCACGTAGCAATCCACAGCACTATAATGGCATGTAGGGGATACAGTGACACTCTCCAGTCAGTACCATAAAAAAAATGCTGAAGTCATGATGTTCCAGTTTTTTATAACCGTAAAGTACTATCTACCCAAAAAGCTGACCAGAGAAGACTTTCTGTATTTTTCCCCTTTTTTTTCCTCCCATGCACACGTACGCGCGCCCGCACACACACACACACACACACACACACACACACACACACACACACACACACACACACACACACACACACACACACACACACACACACACACACACGCACGTACGCGCACGCACGCACGCACGCACGCATGCACATGCATGCATGCACGCACACACGTATGTGTGAATATAAGAGCCCTCACACAGTACAAAACAATGCCAAACACGTCCACTACACAACACAAAGAGCAGACCTCGATTTAATAAAGCTCCCTTGTAACTGCCCAGTGGCTTTAAAAGCGTATATACCTTAAGTTTGCTGTATTAATTCTCAAAACAAGTGTATTGTATTTATTCTCAAAACCTGTCCGCCTGTTTCGGCTTGACAAAACAACCAATTCAGACACAAATATTACCAATAAGGATATCTTTTGTAATATACCTTTAAACGCTCTTTATTCTTTTTTTTCATCAAAGTGTCTGTTGTTTACTGGCCTGTATAGGTTGTTGTTGTTGTTGTTGTTGTTTGTTGTTTTAAGACATTTCAATAGCCATGTGTACGTATGATCTTGTGAAGGGGGTTCATAGACCACACACCTCGATTGAAATATCCCAAGCTTAGGCACAGATGTGATAGGGCCATCACTGTGTACAGTCGCCCCCACCTAGATTTGTCATGGCTCAGAAAAAACACGGGTCTATGTCAATTATCTGTGTAAGAGGAATTCGAAACTTGTTCAAAGTTCTCGCGCTGTTTTGGTGCTTTGGCCTTTTTTTTTTTCTAAACTCTTTAAACTTTATAAAGAAAAGGACAAAAACAGACTTTAGGATTTCAGTTGCCAGCTTTCTTCTTCTCCATACTTAGCTTCTTAGTATAAGCAACAGCCAGGGCACTTATGTTTCAGCCCAGTTCTTCTGTGCGTTGGTGCGTTCTGTCCGGAGGCGGCAATTCCTTGAGAAACTTGGGAACCAGCAGATGCTTTGTCTCTGCAAGCCTTACTTGAAGGAAAGGTCCTAGCCTTCTATCCGGTTCACTTGCTCGTATTTGGGAGCAAGGAGTAGTGACGCCTTTTTGAGAACGCTGTTTCAGCACGTGCTGTCCTCAAGTGCAATACAAAGATGCCCTGATAGCGAAGCTAAAGGCTGCAACTTGGTAGCGGTCGACTGTGTAAAGGTACGGACTGCCTCCACTCCATTTGCTGATATTTGCGATCTTTTGTTATGATGGTATACGGTAAGAACTGTATTGTATTTTGGTGATTTTACGCTCACCAGATAGGATGTGTTTCAGAGACTATCTTGAAAACATTTAAAAACATTTAAGAAAAGCGTGATTATACGTTTAAAAAAAAAGCCTAAACATCGTCAAGAACCACGCATAGTGATCCAATACCCTGTTTGTTTTAACAAGTAAGAAAAAGCAGTTGACATCAACTTCGAGTACAACCACCCCCACACCCATCCCCACCCATGGCGCTTCAGGCTCAGGGGTCGCATGCCTTCAGTTAAGAGACTAATAAGCAGAAGTATCATCTGAAGTCATCAAACAAAAAGAAAACCTAGTAAACCTCCAACAGATCGGCAAACCTAGGGTACCGTCAAGAGGAAAAAAAAAATATGACTGCTTCGATCGAAATAACGTCAGTCCCTGTATGGAAATAAGGATCGCCAAATCTTCAATCAGTAACAAACAGTAAAATCATTAACCTCTTGCAAGATATGAATGAAAACTTTAGTAAGACCCTGGATGAACTAACCGAAACAGTTGACACTTTGAAAGGAGAGACGTTCCACCTACAAAAGTTAACACCCGACCAAAGGATGACAAAGTCCAATCAAGATGAGAGAGAAGGTTTTGCACACGAAAATCAACGAAGCTCTCTGTGTTAAGCTAAATTAACAGCAGCAGGTCAAATGAAAGTGAACAGTACTCCAGAAAAACGGCGGCAAACTTCTCTGCGGTAAAGGAACTCATAATAAAACCGCATGAGAATAAGAAAGAAAAGTGATTAAAGTCATACAGGAAATTAGAATAGAGATATATATATTATATATAGAAGCGGATAGGGGGCCCTAGGGGACAAACGTAAGGCTATACAAGTAACCTGTAAAACTGTAAAAATAACACACACACACACACACACACACACACACACACACACACACACACACCACATACACACACACCACACACACACACACACAGCGCGCACGATAATATAAGGTAATGTTGTTATAGCCCAACCGACCGTAAGAGGCCATATACAGCGCTGTCACTGCGTTGAAGTCAAGGAATTTATGTAGACAAGCTGGTGTTGTTGTGTGTTTTGTTTGTTGTGTGTGTGTGTGTGTGTTGTGTGTGTGTGTGTGTGTGTGTGTGTGCGTTTGTATACACTCACACAAGATTTGGCGATCCTTATTTCCATACAGGGACTGGCGTTATTTCGATCGAAAGCAGTCATATTTGCCTCTTGACGGTACCTATGAGTGTGTGTGCATGTGCGTTTGTACACACACACACACACACACACACACACACACACACACACACACACACACACACACACACACCACTGTGGTCCATTTTTTTTTTCTTCTTCTATTATATACATATATGTGTGTATGTATATATATATATATATATATATATATATATATAGAGAGAGAGAGAGAGAGAGAGAGAGAGAGAGAGAGAGAGAGAGAGAGAGACGCTTGACGCTTGACGCGCGCTTTAACGTGAACGCCGCGCCATTTATTGTGAACGGCGCCAAAGGTCTGTACCAAAGAGTTCGCAGCGTCCAAATTTTCGAATTTTCAACTAGAAACAGTATGAAATAAAAATGAAACATATAGTTCTCGTTTCTTGCATGAATTTAGTCTCAGTAAGGAGACGCGCCAGCCTTTATTATAGATATTCACAAAACACTAGTTAATCAAGACAATATTTGATAGGCAACACTATTGTATACCAACATATATATCCGAGAGAGAGAGAGAGGGAGAGAGAGAGGAGAGAGAGAGGTTAGGAGAGAGAGAGATAGAGAGAGAGAGAAGACAGAGAGAGAGAGGGAGGAGAAGAGAGAGAGAGATAAGAGAGATTGGTCTAAGGATTTTCCTCATACCCCTCTCCCCAGTACGCACCACGACCCACATTGGGGTGTGCGGGGGAGGGGGGGAGCTTCTATATATGTGAAAATAAGGATAGAGTGGGTAGCCCTATGAGTGGTGAGTGAGGGGGGTGGAGATGTATATACTGTGAATGGGTTTCAACCTTTAGAGTTAAACCTGGGGAAGCCATGATACATATGGTATAGTATGTTGTGATGTGTTGTGTGTGTGTGTGTGTGTGTGTGTGTGTGTGTGTGTGTGTGTGTGAGTGTGTGAGTGTGTGTGTGTTTGGGTGGTGTGTGTGTGTGGTGTTTTGTGTGTGTGTGTGTGTGATGCGAGGGGGGGTGTTTGTTGGTTTTGTGCGCGTGTGTGTGGTTGGGTGGGTGGCAGTGTGCATATACATGACTGGTGTTTCGTGTTTGCAGATGCTGACGAAGCCTAAGTAAAAGACGAAAGCTGCAAAAAAAAAAAAAAAAAAAAAAAAAAAAGAGTGAGTGGTGTTGGTTGGTGTCCCCTGCGTTTATTTTGTACTCTGTGACTGGCCAGCTTCTGGATCAGCGCAGTGCACCCACACATCACTGAGTGATGTGCAGCAGATTCGAGGGTTTTACCTTCATTTTAAATCATTATATTCTTCTTGTCACAAAAGTCCCCCTGAGGTAGACCTTAGGTCGAAATATTGGGAAAAAAATTTATGAGTCTGTTGTTTTTATCTATCATTTTTTATATATATGCTATTTGTGTGTGGTGTGTGTGTGTGTGTGTGTTGTGTGTGTGTGGTGTGTGTGTGTGTGTGTGTGTGTGTGTGTGGTGTGTGTGTGGTTTCTGTGTATGTGTGTGTGTGTGTGGGGGGGGGGGGGGGGGGTGTTTGTGTGTGTGTGGTGTGGGGGGGGGTATGTTTAGATAGATAGATAGATAGATAGAGATAGATAAGATAGATAGATAGATAGATAGATAGATAGATAGATAGATAGATCTGTCCCCCTTTTCCCCCGTTTTTTTTACCCCCAGAGTGGGGGGGAGGGGGGTGCGCATGGAAGTGTCTAGACTGTGGACCTGCATGTGTTTGGTTTTGGGTGATGGCTTTTTGGAGTATGGGTTGTGTGCGCCACCCCTTAAAAGATATGCCAGGGAAAGTGTACCGTACCGACTTTCCCTCATATGCGAGTCATCTCCTTAGGTACGTGAATCTGCAAACTAGATCAGATTTTCGAAAGACTGCCATGATTAACATAATATCAAAGATGTGAGAAGGATGTCTAAAAAAAAAAAAAAAAAAAAATAGTTTTGTCGAAAGTTCCCAAAACGCTTGGTTCACTGTGTATGCTGTCCGCCTGCCAGTGTATGGCAAACACTGTTTACTATCATTACTTTAAATTGTGTCGTCGTACGAAGAATACATTTATTAGCATATTTTTTTTCCTTTTGATTTTATTTGTTTGTATGATTTGTAAAAATGAATAATTGAAGTGCCACTTAACTGTGCGCAAAAAATGCGAAGGTCAAGTCCCTTGGATGTACTCGTTGACCAGGGTCTCAAGTTAAATGTAACAACCCAAAACACCTTGTTAGTTTTAAAATAATTGAAGACCATATATGTTTTTGTAGGAAGAAAAATATTTGCAATATGTGTGTAAAATATGTTGCCATTTTACTGTACACGTGATTCACATTTCTTGCCCTCTTCCTCCACCTTCTCTCTCTTACGGTCGTTATAATAGAAGCACACTTAAAGTTCTTTTTTTTCTTGTTACCTCGGACAATATTTATACACGGGACACCCACTGAAAATTTGGCAAAAGCATCCTGATCACACTGACAATCGCTTAACATTTTTCAAAAACTCGCTAGATACATACTGTATGTATAGGTTTTGTGGCCAAACTGATCTGGGGAAACCTACCCCATTATATTAGCGCTGCGCATTCAAGGAAAGAATAAAAAGTCATCAGTATATCAGCTCCGGATAAACAGACCACAAAGTTAATAAACCTATATAGCCTTCATTGAATATATATGAATCTTAAGCAGAATTACAATGTGAGAAGAATTGTGTCACCAAATACAGTAACATCGGCATAGTCTGGAAGCTATACTACAGAACCAAACCAAAGGCACAGACATGGAGAGTAATCCAAACACTGAGGTCACCTGGAGAGCAGGGCAAGATGGGCAACAGAATTCGAGATTTTGTTTTTCATTACTGACTGATGAAGATAAGGATGATGATACTGAATGAATATAGGGTTTCCATTTCGGGTCTGAGACTGCATGATGACAGGGCGATGTGCTCTGCGCTCTCTTTCATAATATATCCCGGCGTCAGCCACATATCCCGTGAGACACTGTAATGTTGGTCAATAAATTTGAGCAACATACTCAGAGAGGCATCCACTGAATGGATGAAAACGTTAATGTTTGGTACAAGTCTTCGCAGTTAAGCAGATAGTAGACTCATCCCAGGGTAGGTGCCGGTCGAAGCAGAAAAATACCACAAAAAGACTAGCAATACACTAGCTCTGGTGGGTATGGACTACACGAGTCCTTCCCAGCGGGAGTCTGTGAACCAAACACCTCACCATGGTGGCGGATCGAAAGACTTTTTCTTAGAATAAGGGCGTTTGGACTTTTTGCAGGACCAACAGTTAGTGACGGCCAGTCTAAATAGATTTTGTTTGCATGAACTTTCCTTCCCAACTTAGATATAATCCGATTCTACAAGACTGGTGAAGATTTCAGAAGAAATACCATATGGGCACGTTTCTAGATACACACAAAATGTTTGCGCTGGCTGAGTCAGATAAATTTGAAAATTATTGATTGAAGGAAATACGTATGTATCAAAAAATAAATTTTCTAGCATGAAACTTCAGGAAGCGCTTGGTTCTGCATATTATGCATTTGTTTGGATACTGGTGTTTTGCAGAGTTATGTATTAAAAGATTGTTGTCAGTAATCATACCTGGAATACTACTTTTTTAATTCATTCTCATTTTATTCATTGAAGCACAAAGTAACCGTTGCAAATCCTGCCGTCTTTTTATGTGTTTTGTTATAGGTGTCAATTAAGACTTGGCGCGTAGTTTTAGTGTCATGTTATTTACAATGCATCATTTACTTAGGATGTCAACGGTCTTTTCGAAAGAAAAGACATGTTCACGGAGTTAATGTGGAGCTGCTTGCATGAACTGTGGTATCATCACAAAGAAAGATCATGCGATTTTCCAGTGCGAAGAGATAGAATCGCTTCCATACACAGAAAAAAAACTGGACCTAGCACTAAACCCAGAGGTACACCATGCCTGACAGGTTATAAACGTTGATGATGAAGAATTCAGACAAACTGTTGACGACCATTTGAAATGAAATCAGCTACAGCCCGTTCACTGTTTCCCACATAATGGCAACTGTTATACTTAATAACTCCTAGTCCATTACGTCTAAACCTTTCATAACGCCAGCAATCAATGTTCTAAAATTCGAATTCGTTGATATTCGTATGATAGTGATTCACTGAGTTTCTTACAGCTGTACGACACGAATTATTTTTTATTTTTTATTTTTTTTTTTTTTATGAAACCAGATCAACTTTCACTCAGTAGAACATATGACACAAGACGATCGTAGTTGAATTTAGTTATGTACTATAATAAGGATTTATATAATACTAGCAAGACATGTCGAATTATAATTCGTTGGTTCAGAGTTGTCCCCCCAGATTTAATGGGGAGCGATCGTCGCAACTTTAAAGCGTACTCAGGTTGAAGACTTTAAATAAATGTTTCAGCCATTACTGGAGACAGAAGAAGCAGAATTATACCAGAATTCCACGAAGACCATGACTTCCTGTTTTCGTGACATATGAGAGAGCGGGGGGGAGTGACACAGAGACAGACAGACAGACAGAGAGAGAGAGAGAGAGAGAGAGAGAGAAGAGAGAGAGAGAGAGAGAGAGAGAGAGAGAGAGAGAGACAGAGACAGAGACAGACAGACAGACAGACACAGACAGACAGACAGACAGACAGACAGACAGACGGCAAAGATAATATATGCAAGCTTATAGCACACCACACACACACACACACACACACACACACACACACACACACACACACACACACACGCACGCACGCACGCACGCCACGCACGCACGCACACACACATACACCCATGCGCACGTGGGCACATACACCTCACGCACGCACGCACGCACGCCGCACGCACGCACGCACGCACGCACGCACGCACGCACACACACACACACGCACGCACGCACGCACGCACGCACACACACACACTACACCCCATGCGCACGTGGGGACATCAACTCACGCACGCACGCACGCACGCACGCACGCACGCACACACACACACGCACACACACCGCACACACACCGCGCGCAGCGCGCGCGCGCGCGCGCACCGCGCGAGATTCAAGACTGAAAAATATTTACTCATCCTGTAATCCATCTTAGAACATGAAGACGCGTATCAAAGCACAAGAAAACATATATGCACATGAAATGCCAAATAGTGATGCTGGTCTTTGTTTTTTTCTGGCAAATAATTCACTCTACCATTATCAAGACGAGTTAATCACAGAATACACAAATCTAGTAGCAAACAAATAAAGCTACTATTTTCAAGGCAATGTTAGTCACAAACTACCCAA
>JADBJO010012222.1:48728-59443 GCA_016801955.1 Conus betulinus
ATCAGCAGTGCACCCACACAATACTGAGTGATGTGCAGCAGATTCGAGGGTTTTACCTTTATTTTAAATCATTATATATATATATATATATATATATATATATATATATATATATATATGTGTGTGTGTGTGTGTGTGTGTTACAGTGAATTTACAAAACAAGGGAGTTTATAAAATCGCTAACTTTTTCAGTAGATAGGTGAAATTACTGTTTCACTCGGGGGGTTTTACCTATTCCCTAATTTTTTAAGGGATTTTACAAAGTTACTGTTTTTTGGATGACATTTCTGGACGAATTTACTGCAAAGTTTTAAGATAATTTACAAACTTACTGTTTTTTTGGATTGCAAAGTGTTAACGTAATTTACAAATTTCAGAAATTACATTGTATAATACTAATACAGTCATTACTAAACTAATCATAATAATTACAACAATTCTCAGGATTAGGTTTATCTTCTCTATTCTAGTGTCGCAGCTCTTCTTTCTCCCCGCTGTTGTTGTTGCTGCTGCTTCCGATGCGAGTGTTGTTCTACTTCTTGATATAGTTAATATTGGAGTATCCTTTATTGTTGCTATCGGTCTAGTATGTTCTGTTATATCCCTCAGCCAGTATCTTCTGTCGTGGTATCCGTTGGCCTAATATCGCCCGACGTCGTATCCGTTGGCCTAGCATTTTCTGTCGTGGTATCCGTTGGCCTAATATCTTTTGTCGTTCTATCTCTACAATCTTTTTCTCCTTGTAGTATAAACACTTCGGGGTATGACCAATTCTAAGGGACACGACTCATTAATTAAACCACCTGAATCAAACGCAGTATATTCGCAGCTAAAGGGTAGTACTTTACTAACATTACTAAAATATATCATAGCTTTAAAAGCAGCAACGATGCTGTCGCCCGGATAAAGAGATGATTGTAATGTTTTGATGGTATGAAGTCGTAGATTAGTAGTATGCAACGGTAGTGGATGGTGACATTTTTTTTTTGTCCGGTCTGGATAATTAAAAGCGTGAGTACACAGCAGAAAAATAATATTTTTTTGCGCATAATATTACAATTACAGGCGTGGCCGTGATAATATATTGAAAACACGGGAACCGCCAAGAATAAAAGATTTACAAACGCGAACATTTTCTTTTAACTGCAAGACTGCTACAGTATCTCACTGCAAGACTGCTACAGTATCTCACATCTATATTTTTTTTTATTGGGGGGGGGGGGCGGGAGGGAGAAAATTTGTTTCCCCCCCCCCCTTTTTTTTTTCCAATACGAGCGTGTATACACCACGTGTTAATTACTCTGGGAGAGGGCTGGCGAAAGAAACAGCAGAGCAGGCAAAAGAACATCAGAAGGGGCAAAAAAAGTTAGGCAACAGAACAACATAAAAGGCAGCAGGGGTGGGATTTTAAATACAAAAAGAACTTTCGTTGGTTCGGTAGTAGTTGTCGTAGCTTCTTCTTTGGGTGTCACATATCTGGTTAAAACCGTAGCGGGCTTGATCTTTGCTCCATCGGTCCTCAAAAAGCTTGTATTGGAAAAGCTGGCATTGTAGTAATTGGAAAAGTTAATTGTCAACAAATAATCCTGGTCTTTGGCATGCCAGCTATAATCCAGTCCCTGTACATGACATTCGAATGTTACTCCGGCAGGATGGTTGCTGACTCCAGAGTAAGTTTGCTCGAATGCGAATCCGTAGGTACTGTTTCTGACATAATCTTCCGATGTTCTTTTAAGGGGGGGCACTGGATAGTTCGGGGACTATCCAGGGTGTGGCTTCCAGGGGCTTAATGTACGGGGTCGTGGATTTTCATAGTGCAGTGTTGACAGCTGTTTGCACTGATCCTACAGCGACAACTCAGCATTACCCGCTGGCTCTCCATCTGTATTTTGCTGGTAAAATCGCAGTCGTGTTTTTTTTAGGATCGAGGGTGGCAACGGTAGGATTCGTGAGGGTAACTTCTTCTTTGGCAGTGGTAGAATCAACGGTTGTAACTTCTTCTTTGGCAGTGGTAGAATCAACGGTGGTAACTTCTTCTTTGGCAGTGGTAACATCAACGGTGGTAAATTCTTCTTTGGCAGTGGTAGCATCAACAGTGGTAACTTCTTCTTTGGCAGTGGTACGATTCAGGATGCTCACTTCGTTGGGTGTGACAGGATCAACGATGGTAACTTCTTTGGGTGTGGTAAAGTTTGCATTTTCTGAAAAGTCAATCGCCAGTACGTAGTTTTTGTTTTGGACACGCTTGGAGTAGTCTACTCCCTGTGTTATACACTGAAATTTAACTCCTTCAGGAAGATGGCTAATTTCAGAGTAGTTTTGGTTAAGTATGAATCTGTACGTACTGATTCTCACATATTCTATTGATGTCCGTGTTGGGGTAGTGGACAGTTTAGTGACTGTCCAGGGCCCGGTTTCCACAACGGGTTCGATGTACACTACCTGGATTCTTTTAGTGCAGTGTGGACACCTGTTCTTGCTGACGGGACATCGACAGATCATTGTCACCCGTTGGCTTTACGTATCTACATCGCCGCTAAAATCGCAGTCATCAACCGCCACTGCCGTAAAGACGAAGACGAAGAACAAAATAGCTAATATAATCATCATACTCCCTAAGAATGATTCACGCGGGTTCCCGTTCAGAACTTTCATGGTTTCACTCTGCCACTGACCACTTGCCACCGCTATTTGAGCAGTTAACTGGAGGGGAAAAAAAGGATGGGAGGGAAAAGGGGGAAGAAAGTCCTTTTTTGTCCTTTCCCCCCCCCCCCCCCCCCCCCCCCCCCCCCCGACAATAACTTCTACCCCCGCCTCCCTTTAGTCGTTCTTCTCCTTCTTTTCTTTGTCAAGAGGTGACATCGGCTTGGAATTTGTTTTTCCTTTATGTGGAAGTGGCTTTTGCAGCTCAATATCCCAGAAAATCTTATCAATATCGTCATCGTCGTCGTCGGGTGGTAGGGATGGTAGCGATTTGTCATTCAGCATGGTTTTTTGGCACATCAACGTTTTTACGCAAAGTTTTTGCCTTCTTCATGATTTTTTTTTTAGAACTTCTGGACTAAGCAACTCGCCCAGAGTTCAAACCAGAAAGCTTTTTATTAACTTACAGAGGGAGAACAAACAAGACGGAAAACAAACAAGACGGAAGGGGGAAGAATAAATTCAGAATAGCGAGAGAAATGGAAAACCTTATAAATTTTTCAGTTCTTGTGTGTTAAGCACATTTCTCTTGTTGACCAAGGGAGTTAACCATGTCTAGCTACGCCCCCACCGTCGCCCAGTACGTGACAGACGACGATGACACTATAATTTTGGAACTAGGACCCGGGTCCGCAAGCCCCCAGGATTTAGAAGCAGTATCCCAGCGCGTTGCCATGGCCTACCACACTCTGGGACAACATCGACCCTCCCGATGGATTGGACAGCGAGGTCGTTATTACGAGGATGCAAGCGAAGTGCGAAGAGAACTCTTTGGTTTTGTCCCCTCTGTTCACCCAGATGTGTAAAACCACTATCTGTAACATATGTTATAATGTCTACGACGACGGTCCCCATTACCCCATGGCCATGGATCCTTGTAACCATGTTATGTGCTATAGTTGTTGCCGACGCATTATGGGCGAAGCGGTCGACCCGTGTCCAGTATGCCGGACGTTGCCTATCAACATCGTAAAAGCGCAGAGTACGGCCAGCGTGATGCGCACCTTGCTGGAGGAGGAGGAAAAAAAATCTTGAGCTACAACTCAAAAAAAAAACCAAAAAAACTCAGGCATCGCTGACGTTTTTAAGAATTTCCTCCTCAGTCGCCTAGAACTAGCAAAATGTCAGCAGATGGGCCTTTTGGAGACGGCCTGCAATGCGGCTAAAGAGGAGCTTAACCTATGCGCCGAAATTCGCTCCGTGTTGGTGAAGGAGGAGTTCGATCGCCTGAGCCACGAAATTGCCGTGTCCTTCGAAGATCTCTCAGGAATGGATAACGCCGCTGTTTTGCGAGAGGCGCAGGAGATTTTGAAGCGCACTGGTGCAAAAGGCTTCTTTCATAAATCCATTCCTGACATTTTACCCAGCTTTAATCAAGTAAATACTATCTTGAACCGCATGGGTTCAAGGTAGCTTGCTGGACGATGCCGCTGCCATGGCGACGAGAGAGAAATATATGGGATCGGATGAGCCCAAAGGATCCGAGGTGTTCAATCTGCATCACTTCAGCCCAACTTCTACAAGCTCCTTTTCGGAGTTACCCGAAGGTGTTGTGCAACGAATTGTGTAGAATATATATACCTTGAACAGGGCGGCTTCGCGTAAGGTAAAGAGAAACACTCGTCGCCCTGCTCGTCCCAAGCCCACAAGCAGCCAATAATGCGTTATAACTGTGTTACAACGACTGTGCTATAACGACTTTCTATAGTTTGTTATGGATTGTGTTTACGTTTACGTATTGGTAAAAAGTGGTGACGCTTAGCTTCCTGCTGTGTGTAAGACACTTTGTAATAGTCAAACAAGGACTGCTGTTTACAAGGTGAGATAAACTACCCTTGCAAGAGGGTTAATGTTGCTTACTCTTGCTTGTGTGTGTGTGTGTGTGTGTGTGTGTGTGTGTGTGTGTGTGTGTGTGTGTGTGAAATGGAAAAACAGACAGACAGAGAGAAAAGAGAGAGAGATAGCGAGCCGTATGATATGCGAGAGTAAAAAGATGTTATATGTTATAGAGACTTAAAGTATGTATGTGAAAGAGACTTAAAGCATGTATGTGAAAGAGAGAGAGAGAGAGAGAGAGAGAGAGAGAGAGAGAGAGAGAGAGAGAGAGTATGTATGTGAAGAGAGTATGAGAGAGAGAGAGAGAGAGAGAGAGAGAGAGAGAGAGAGACTTGCATGTTAATAAATACACTTGTAAACTAGTGTAATGTGTTTGCTTGTGTATGTGAAAGAGTAAGAGTGTTTGTTTGTGTGTGAAAGAGAGAGAGAGAGAGAACGAGTGAGTGACACTGAGGGCTTGGAAATGTGTGAGGGTTTGGAAATGTGTGTTAGCGTTCATAGAATGTGCGGGGGGAGGGGGCGCTGTAAGTACTGTGTGTAAAGTACTGAGTGAGTGGTGGAGAGAGGGGGAGAGAGAGAGAGAGAGACAGAGTGGAGACAGAGAGACAGACAGGAAGACAGCCAGCCAGAAAGACAGACAGCCAGAATAGGCAGCCTTCAACACACACACGCACTGACACAATAGATAGCCTTCAGCGCACGCACATACAGGAAGACAGACAGCCAGAATAGGCAGCCATCAACACACACACACACACACACACGCATTGACACAATAGGCAGGCTTCAGCGCGCACGCACATACCACACACATTACGCAGCAGACGAGGCGAGTTTGTAAAATTCAATTGTTTTATATACACGCGCCAAGTCCAAGTATCGCGCCAAGTATATACATTCTCATGTTCTCTCCCTCCCGCTGTTTCTCTCCCATCCTCTCTCGCTGTCTCTCTCCCATCCTCTCTCGCTCTCTCTCTCCCATCCCTCTCTCTCGCTCTCTCTCTCCCATCCTCTCTCTCGCTCTCTCTCTGTTTTGTACAATACAACAGCATCATACATCTGTACATATTCAAGGCATTAAGGTAAAGCATTGTGTATACGTCTCTCTTCTCTCCCTCCCTGTTTCTCTCACTCTCTCTCTCTCTCTTACACACACCCCTCTCTTTCCCTTTTCAGCAACATATACCGTAAAGTAACCCCCACGTATGTCTATGCTTTCTTGAACTTTAAGTTTGAACAAATATAACACTTTACATACCAGATCGTATTATATGAATGTCTCCATTGCAATGAAGAATATGTTCGTGCATAAAGTACCGAGTATAAGCCCACTCCCCACTTTTGTTCAAAATTCGTGCAGATTACACACCATCACTCGTAAAATGAACACATTGAAAGCATGTCATGAACTTGAAACTTAAAACAGCTTGAAACTTAAACTTTCAAGAACAATCGTCAACTGTCTACTTCGTCAACTGTCTACATTGCTTCATCACAGTCTGAAGCAGGTGATTCTTCATCACTAGTCAGACTGGCGTCGCTTATGCTCTCCTCGGCAGCAGCAGCAGCGGCGGCGGCGTTGCGGTCGTGAGGAAGTGCCAATCTCTTCTGGGAACCACTCCAGTGTCTGATCGTCCTCGCCGCCGTCCAGGGCGTTGGACACACCGCACTGAGGAGGAAGCCTTGGTGATCACGTCACGTCCAACGCCGTCCCAGGCTCTCCCCACCCAGTTGACAACGTCCTGGCGGGTGGGCTGCCTCAGGTTGCCTGCAGCAGTGGGGGGTCTGGGCTCTGCCATCCACGTTACCCAGCTGTCGCGCACCCGATCCTGCACAATCAGAATCAGGAGCCGCCATCAGATCTTCTGTTGAATGTCAAAGAGAAAATTATGGAGCAACAATTGTCATTCTACTGCACAACTCCAAGGGTCTGGGCTCTGCCATCCATGTTACCCAGCTGCCGCGTACCCGATCCTGCACAATCAGAATCAGGAACCGCCATCAGATCTTCTGTTGAATGTCAAAGAGAAATTATGGAGCAACCAATTGTCATTCCACTACACAACTCCAAAAAAGATGACCATGGAGCAACCAATTGTCATTCCACTACACAACTCCAAAAAGATGACCCACACACACACACACGCCGATGCAGACACACAATCGCACTCGCATACATTCCTGCACACACACTCGTGTAAATGCATGTTACACACACACACACACACACACACACGCGCGCGCGCGCGCTGACGATGCTGATGTTGATGCGTTAGGCGAGGGCTGCGCAACCAGCAGGCACGAGCACAAGGTCAACGTCCTGTTCGTCAAGAGCTGCTCGAACATCAGCTGCCCCGTGAGCGGCGTAGATGTCCAGCAGAAGCAGGCGCCGAAGTCTCTGAGGGACCAAGCACACGCTCTGTCCAGAACAAAACTTGGTCCGTGTTATCCAACCATTCTGTGTCGCTGTGACGCGGACGTTGGCTGGAATCTGGAGATGCTGGCGGACACGACGAAGAATCTCTCCAGTGCGTTCTTTGAAGATCAGAAACGCTGGCACTCTGCTGCCATCAGCAGCGGCACAGAGAGCGACTGTAAAAACCCCTCTTCTCTGCTTTCGTTGTCTTTGATGTGCACCATTATTTGGTCCATGTTTAGCATTTGTCCTAATGCGTGTGACGAAGTCGCAGGATATTTCTAAAGTGCAGGAACTACTCCTCAGTCTACCGGCACCTTCCGGTTACTGGACGTACAGAGGCGACTGGATACATTAGCCATGCAAAAGTTGGGGGTGGGCGTTTTACTCGGTACTTCACTCTTTGCACGGATTTTATGGGCTTATACTGCGTACTTTATGGGCTTATACTGCGTACTTTACGGTAAAGGCATCATACATCTGTACATACAAAACATATACAAAGTATTGTGTATACGTACAGACACATCTCTTCCCCCCCCCCCCCCTCTCTCTCTCTCTCTCTCTCTCTCTCTCTCTCTCTCTCTCTCTCTCTCTCTCTCTCTCTCTCTCTCCCTGTCTCTCTCTCTGAGTGTCTCTCTCTCTCGCATCCCTCTCTCCCTCTCTCTCTCTTTTTTTTTTTCATACATCATCTCCCTCTCTCTCTCTGTCTCTCTCTCTTTCTCACACACATCTCTTTTTCTCTCTCTCTCTCACATACGTCTCTCCCTCTCTCTCGCTCTCACACACATCTCTCCCCCTCCCTCTCTCTCAATACATACAAGGCATCATGTATACGTACAGACACTCACACATACGCGCGAGCAGACACATTACACACACGCGCGCACACACACGCTCACGCAGATACATCTCTTACATGCATACACACCTCTATGTCTCTCTCTCTCACACACACACACACACACACACACACACACACACACACACACACACACACACACACCTCTATGTCTCTCTCCGGCAAGAATTGCTATCTTGTGGTATGATCCAAGATCTCCAAGATCCTTCTTCCCTCCCCCCCCCCCCCCCCCCCCCCCCACAAGATATGCACATAGTCTTTATTTCCGTTATAAAGCAGGACACTACATGTCTTCTGGAGAGGACGTGGAGTGGCGGCGGGCCGTGGGTAGGAGGAGAGCGCTCAACAGGACAGTAGGTTCAGTTTATGACCACTTTATTATATTGAAAACCTAGTTCTAGTTCTAAAGAGAATTGAAAACCTAGTTCTTCTGGTTCTAAAGAGAATTGAAAACCTAGTTCTAGTTCTGAAAAGATTGTTTTGAAGAGCTTTACAATAGACCCCTGATAAAGTATTATATTTCATCTTCTGTCCGTACATTTCTTGTAATCTATTAAATTTTTCATTTTCTGCAGCTAAAAAGCTTTCAAAGACTACTAAGTCATTCACTGCAAAATCTATACAAGGCCGATCATTTAAAGGCGGCTGTGGCTGCGCTGTGGCTGACGTGGGCTGATGCCATGGAGGAAGTTGCTGCGCTGTCGCTGACGTGGGCTGATGCCATGGAGGAAGTTGGGATGGGGTTTGTTGGGCCAGGGCCGGGAAGGAGGGTGCAGGGGGAGCATGGGGGGCGGCCTGGTGCAGGGGCTGCATCAGGGCTGGCTGATGGGCCCACATATGCTCCTCGGGGCGCTGCACCTGTTGGGCGGGAAGGAGGGTGCAGGGGGAGCATAGGAGGCGGCCTGGTGCAGGGGCTGCACCAGCGCTGGCTGTTGGGCCGGGAAGGAGGATGCAGGGGGAGCATAGGAGGCGGCCTGGTGCAGGGGCTGCACCAGCGCTGGCTGTTGGGCCGGGAAGGAGGATGCAGGGGGAGCATAGGAGGCGGCCTGGTGCAGGGGCTGCACCAGCGCTGGCTGTTGGGCGGGAAGGAGGATGCAGGGGGAGCATAGGAGGCGGCCTGGTGCAGGGGCTGCATCAGGGCTGGCTGATGGGCCGGGAAGGAGGGTGCAGGGGGAGCATAGGAGGCGGCCTGGTGCAGGGGTTGCATCAGGGCTGGCTGATGGGCCCACATATGCTCCTCGGGTTGCTGACAGGGGGGCTGCAGCCTGTAGGGGAGGGGCAATGGTGCGGGGGGGCGCCGGTCCTGGTAGCGTGACCTGCCCTTGCCCTGGTGCAATGGATGGGGCAGCCGGCCGGGGCCTGGAGAGGTAACGCGGCCGTTTTGCGGGCAGCGGCCCGGGTCAATCCTCATGGGAGTGGCCTGCTCCCATGACGATTGACCCTGGGCCGCTGCAGGGGGGAGAGTTGCTGTAGGGTCCTAGGCCGCTACATGGGGGAGAGTTGCTGTGGGGTCCTGGGCCGCTACAGGGGGGAGAGTTGCTGTGGGGTCCTGGGCCGCTACAGGGGGGAGAGTTGCTGTGGGGTCCTGGGCCGCTACAGGGGGAGAGTTGCTGTGGGGTCCTGGGCCGCTGCAGGGGGGAGAGTTGCTATGGGGTCCTGGACCACTGCGGGGGCCCCCCCCCCCCCCCCCGCCCCACCCCCACCCCCCCCCTCCTGCCACCCTCCCCCCCCCAGCCCCCCCCCCTCCCCCCCCCCCCCCCCCCTCCAGCCCCACCTCCACCCACCTTCCCAGACCCCCCCACCCCCACCCACCCCCCCCCCCCCCCCCCCCCACCCCCCCCCCCACCCCACCTCCCCCGCCATCACCCCCCCCACCACCTACCCCCCCCCCCCCCCCCCCCCCCACCCAGCCCCTCCCCCCCCCCCCCCAGAACCCCCCCCACCCACCCCACCCCCCCCCCCCACCCCCCCCCCCCCCCCCCCCCCCCCCCCCACCCCCCGCCCACCACTCACGCCCAGCCCCCCCCCCCCCCCCCCCCCCCTCCCCCCCCCCCAACCCACCCCACCCCCCCCCACCACCCCCCCCCCCCACCCACCACCCCCCCTCCCACCCCCCCACCCCCCCCCACCCCCCCCACCCCCCCCCCCCCCCCCCCCCCCCCCCCCCATCCCCCCCCCCCCCCCCCCCCACCCCCCACCCTCCCCCCACCCCCCCCCACCCACCCCCCCGACCCCCCCCCCCCCCCCCCCCACCCCCCCACTCCCCCCCCCCCCCCACCCCCACACCAACACCCCCCCCTCCCCCCACCCCCCACCCACACCCCCCCCCACCCCCCCCACCCCCGCCCCCACGCCCCCCCCCCCCGCAGCCCCCCCCCCCCCCCTCCCTCACCCACCCCCCCCCCACCCCCAACCCCAACCCCCCCCCCCCCCACCCCCCCCCCCACCGCCCCCCACCCCCCCCCCCCCCAAGCCCAGCCCCCCCCCCCCCCCCAGCCCCCCCCCCCCCCCCACCCCCCCCGCACCCACCCCCACCCCCCCCCCCACGCCCCCCCCGCCCCCCCAGCCACTCCCCCCCCCAGCCCCCCCCCCACACCAAGGGGGACAAGGGGTGTTACAGTCACGGAGGAGTGAATAACCGCAGCTTGTACTGGTGTGAAGGAGGAGGAAAGATGCTGAGCTGCGCAGGGGGGGCAAGGGGGTCTTTGGATCTGGGGTGGGCCGTTTGATATGTTAGGATTATTGCAGATCTTGGCCAGTTTGATATGAGGGTCTCTAAAGCGTGAAAGGGCCAGGATACGGGTATTCATTGTTCTTCTTTTTGTATGGGGTGGGGTCAGAACGTGTATAAAGGCGATTCCTGCCTCATAGGGGGACCTAACAACTTACTCCTCATGC
>JADBJO010012223.1:0-5000 GCA_016801955.1 Conus betulinus
GTTTTGTGGGGTATGCGAAGCTCGCGCGCGCGCAGCGCGTGGTGTGTGTGGGGAGACATAGAGGAAAGAGAGAGGACAGGGACAGAGAGGAGAGAGCGACGATGACAGGACGAGCAGGTACAGATATGGAAACAGGACGTTAAGAGGGAGGGAGGGAGAGAAGAGTTTACATTCACAACATACTCAGCCAACTTCAGGTAAATTGACCCATAGATCACATGTCAGAGCGGGGAGATTAGGCAAAACTCCATAACACTTACTTCTACATGGTTAAAACAACAAACCACGCAGAGAGAGAGAAGAGAGAGGAGGAGAGAATGAGAGAGAGAGAGGAGCGGAGGGGGGTGGAGAGCGGAGAGAGAGAGAGAGAGAGAGAGCGCCGATGAACCATCAAGGACCACAACCATAAGAGGTGTGATAGTTATATTTTAATGTTAATGGAGTATTACATGTCGTTGTTTACTTTTTTCTTCCATCTCCTCCTCCGCTCCTGTTGTTGTCGATTGCTATCGTGTTATTGTGTCGTTGTTTGTGGCTTGGTGTGTTGTTATTCTATTCTCTGTGCATCTTGGGAGTCTCAGTCTCTGACACCCCCTCCCCCACCCTCCCTCGCTCTATGTCTATCCCCCCCCCACCCCAAACCCCACCCTACCTCTGTGAGAATCTATTTGGAAAAGCGAAACAGGTCTTCATATTTCAATGGTGTAGCAGTTTAGCGAAATGGGAGTCCTCTCTCCGTTCTCTATGTCTCTTCTCTCTCTCTCTCTCTCTCCTATCTCTCTCTCTCTCTCTCTCTACCCACGCTCTCCCTCCACCAACACCCCCCCACCCTGTGCGAATCTTTGTTTTTGTTTTGAAAGCGAAAACAGGTCCTTGATATTTTAAAGTGGTTGTAGCGTACCGGGACTGGAGCAGGATTTGCAGCCGGATGAACATGTCCCATGGGGGGTGATGCCCTTCAACATTGTATAATGCGGTGTAACCTATAGGGGAGAATTATCACGTGGCAGAATCCGGAAATAATTTCCTTATCCTTCCCCCCTCATACCCCTCTTTGATACTATACCTCTCCGCCACTCCCAATTTGCACCGCGCGCGCTCACACACACACACACACACACACACCACACACACACACCAACACACACACACACACCACCCAAACACACACACACAAGCACGCACGGACGAGAGCACGAGCAGACAGACTTGTAGAGAGCCAGAGAGAGAGACACAGAGACAAGCAAAGAGGAGGAGAAGGAAGCAGGGACGACACACACGTCTCGTGCGCGCGCACGCACCCACTACGCACACCGCAAGCACGCAAGTACGCCGCACACACATGATGTGCACGTGAACCTATGAACACTTTCTCCTGCTCCCACCCCCCACCCACATCTCTCTATCCCAACAAACAAAAAGGCAACACGCACACACACACACACACACCACACACACGCGCGCGGCGGGCGCGTTGCGCAAAGCGCGCGCACGCAACACAAAAACACAACACACACACACACACAACACACACACACACAACACACCCCACAATTTCTCTATCTTACACAACACACACACACACACACACACCCACACACACCACACCACACAAACACACAACACACACACACACATGGCGCGCGCATGCTTGCGGCGGGGTCACGCGCACACGAAAGCGCCAAAGCAATAAACACCTTGGAGGTTAGAAGCCAGTGATAAATAGAATCGAATTCTTTTTCCTAGTGAGAATCTTGGCGAATCGGAGCACTCTGCCAAATTAAACCTAACACTCCCATGCAGAGGAGAGAGAGCGAGAGAGAGAGAGGAGAGAGCGGCGGGAGAGGAGAGAGAGAACGAGAGAGGAGAGAGAGAGGAGAGAGAGAGAATGCAAATACTTCAGTTACCACTGTGCATTGACGGATTGGGTGGGGCGTTTGGAAAGTATGAGGATGAGAAGAGTCGGATAGGGGAGTAGCAAGCAGGTGAATGAGTTGAATGGGAGACAGACGGGTAGGGGAGGTGGGTGGAGAGAGAGAGAGATGAGAGAGGAGAGAGATAGAGAGAGAGAGAGAGAGGTCCGCGTATGCGGATCTGCATGGGGATACTAGGTGGGGGGGGAGCAGGTTGAAAAGGAGTCAGGACAAGTGAAGGGAGAATGGAATAGACGTGGGTGTGTAATGACAGAAAGGATAGGGTCGGGGTTAGGATGCTGAGAGAGAGAGAGAAGAGAGAGGAGAAGACTGAGAGAGAGAGAGAGCGAGAGAGAGAGAGAGGAGAGACAGACCGACAGGCAGGCAGAGGAGTGAGAGGGACAGGGAAGAGAGAATATATATCTATATATAGATAAGAGAGAGAGAGAGGAGAGAGAGGAGTGGGTGAGAGAGGAGAGAGGGGTGAGCGAGAGAGTGAGGAGGGGGGGAGAGAGGGAGATAAGAGAGAGTCAGCCAGCGATCGACAAGAGCGAGAGACAGACAGACAGACAGAGACAGAAGATTGAAGACTGGTTTGTCCTCCCGTGTCTCCGTCGTTGGTCTCTTCGCCGTCAGAACACACACAGGGTCAGATATAGGCAGTATCACTGGTTGGCATCGTCAGAGGCAGTGTATCATACTGGTTGGAAGGATCGTCAGAGGCAGTGTCACTGGTTGGCATCGTCAGAGGCAGTGTCACTGGTTGGCATCGTCAGAGGCAGTGTCACTGGTTGGCATCGTCAGAGGCAGTGTCACTGGTTGGCATCGTCAGAGGCAAGTGTCACTGGTTGGCATCGTCAGAGGCAGTGTCACTGGTTGGCTCGTCAGCGGCAAGTGTCACTGGTTGGCATCGTCAGAGGCAGTGTCACTGGTTGGCATCGTCAGAGGAAGTGTCACTGGGTGGCATCGTCAGAGGCAGTGTCACTGGTTGGCATCGTCAGAGGAAGTGTCACTGGTTGGCATCGTCAGAGAGGCAGTGTCACTGGTTGGCATCGTCAGAAGGCAGTGTCATGGTTGGCATCGTCAGAGGCAGTGTCACTGGTTGGCATCGTCAGAGGAGCAGTGTCACTGGTTGGCATCGTCAGAGGCAGTGTCACTGGTTGGCATCGTCAGAGGCAGTGTCACTGGTGGGCATCGTCAGAGGCAGTGTCACTGGTTGGCATCGTCAGAGCAGTGTCACTGGTTGGCATCGTCAGAGTGCAGTGTGGCTCGACTGGTCACTGGTGGCATCGGTCAGAGAGGCAGTGTCACTGAGTTGGCATCGTCGTCAGAGGCAGTGTCACTGGTTGGCATCGTCAGAGGAAGTGTCACTGGTTGGCATCGTCAGAGGAAGTGTCACTGGTTGGCATCGTCAGAGGCAGTGTCACTGGTTGGCATCGTCAGAGGCAGTGTCACTGGTTGGCCATCGTCAGAGGCAGCCATGGTCACTGGTTGGCATCGTCAGAGGCAGTGTCACTGGTTGGCATCGTCAGAGGCAGTGTCACTGGTTGGCATCGTCAGAGGAAGTGTCACTGGTTGGCATCGTCAGAGAGGCAGTGTCACTTAGTTGGCAGCGAAGTGCAGAGAACAGGAAGTTGTTCGTGCGCCTGTGTGAACTTGGCCCTGTCTTCCTTCGCATGACCCACCCTGCCCCCTCCCTCTCTCTCACCCTTTCCCCTTCCTTTCTCCACGCACAGAAAATGGCTTACTGAGTGTTTCGAGTGGCCCTAACATTAGGCCTTGGTGTTCATGTTGTTCTTTCTGCTTCTTCTGGCTATTGTTCTTCTTCGTCTTGTTTTTCTTTGTTTTGTGATTCTTGTTGTTTGTTGTGCTGGGGTTCTTTGTTCTTGTTCCTAGTTCTTCTTCTTCTTCTCTTTCTTCGCTTCTCTCATATCCTTACTCCTTCTCCTCCTCCTAAGCTCCTCCTCATCCTCCTTAGAATCCTCTCTCTCCTCTTTTTCTTCTTTTCTCTCTCCACCTCTTCATCCTTCTCTTACACCTCCTCCTCCGTCCTTCTTCCTTCTTCTTCTTTAGGACCTCCTTTTTCTTCTCTCATCCTTCTTCTTTCTATCGTCTTTTCTTTCTTCTTCTTCTTGCTGTCACTCGTATTAACTCACGACCCACACAGCGACATTAACTGACTAAACCTCAGGATTCCATCTGCCCTTGTGCCTGCGCTCACCAAATCGACAAACCAGTCACAGCTAGCGTCTTGTGAGTTCGGAAGACATCGCCACCAACCCACCCATCCCCATCCGCCCTATTTTCCCCGCATCCTCACCTCAGCTCCTCCAAAGTGACAGCCCCGGACTAGACAAGTAAGCAAGGAAGAAGCAAACAAACAAACAAACAAACAGTAAGCCACATTGCTATGTATAAAGCCCAGAATACAGGCTTCCCCCGCAGGTGAACAGAGGTCTTGTATCCAGATAGCAGTCGTTAATGAAGTTTACAGAACAGCGCGAATCCCATGGTATGACATGTTGTATCTCTCTCTCTCTCTCTCCTCTCTCTCCTCTCTTCTCTCTCTCTCTCTCTGTCTGTCTACCCCTCCCTCTCTCCCTCCCTCCCCCCTCTCTCTCTCTCTCTCTCTCTATGTATGCATATAATATATATATATATATACATAGATATATATAATAATATATATATATATATATTAAAAATAGATGGTAAAAGGAAGTTTTAAAATCAACAGGTCGTTTCGTTTTCGAGCGCTCGCTCTTGATTTGAAAACTTCCTTTTACCATCCTATTATTTAATAGATGTTGCTCCCCAAGGGGGTTGAGCACTTTAAGAGAGAGAGAGAGAGAGAGAGAGAGAGAGAGAGAGAGAGAGAGAGAGAGAGAGAGAGAGAGAGAGAGAGTACGAAAAGACAAAGGTTAAAAGCAAAGAACAATTTCATCTGATTCAGCTTCTTTCCGATGAAAATCCACTTTGATACAAACAAGATCAATACATTCAAGGGCCCTAACTCAGGGGGGAAAAATCATCTTTTTTTCCGATCGTGTGTTTGCTACGATCATTATGTCCTCCCCTTTACCTACC
>JADBJO010012223.1:12500-17500 GCA_016801955.1 Conus betulinus
CAGTCTGTCACGGCTATAACCATGTCACACAGCAAACTTTGAGAAACACAGTCTGTCACGGCTATAACCATGTCACACAGCAAACTTGACACAAAACACCGTGTCGTGAAACTCTTTTGATACAGGTGTTGGAGTGTAGGATTTTCAGCCTTTTCGTGAAGCTCTTGTGACACAGGCGTTGGGGCGCAGGATTTTCAGCGTGTCAGTTTGATATTGTGGACGGCCATATCAACAATCAAAGTCAACTTTGTTTTTCATTAGAACTTGTATATTCTGATGAAAAAAAAGTTTTCTTACCGTGAAGTCAGTTGTTTAGAAATCATATCGACCAGCCACTTCAAAGTTATGAAAGCATGGGCCCATTTGGATGCTCAGGATGTTCCTAAATAGATAGAATTGAATTTGTCACACTATTTTGATTTCCTGCACGTTCTCTTTTTCACGTTCTCAGTCCTCTTTCAAGTCTTACCTCACTGTGCGGTGTAGGAATCTACATTGAAGCTTTGTGGATATATGACATACAACTATACCTGGGGGCTTGAAAGAGAAAGAAGTACCAGTCAGTATTACACACAACACTGTTCAATGTTTGCCGTCAGATTTGAGGATTGAAAACATCTCAAGACACGCAACGCACACTCAACACTGTTCAATATTTGCCGTCTGATTTGATTTGAGGATTGAAAACATCTCTGATTTGAGATTGAAAACACACACACACACACACACACACACACACACACACACACACACACACACTGTTCCATATTTCCCGTCAGATTCGATAATTTAAAACATCTGATTGATCAATCATCTCCCTACCGGAAACTACCTTAGGAGTGTTCGTTCTTGCGTTTTCTTTCTTTCTTGTTACGTCTGTTCTTTATGATGGCAAAAGAAGACATGTCTCCAAAGTCCACATGTCTGTTTCTGTATTGTGTATTGTCAAAAGCGTGACTTTGCTGTCTGGTTTGAGTGTTTATTTGTATTGTGGTCTACGTTGTAGTCTGGGCGAAGCATTCCGACATCACTGCTTGTTCATAGAGGGAAGCCAGTGTTGTGTCCCTACGGTTTCTGTGGGCATTGTCTGTGTGCCTTGATGTCTTCCTAGCAGGACGTGGGAGAAGAGGACCAGCCCAATATGTTGACTGACCTGACGATCCGTTCTCTGTTGCAGGTCTCGGAGGTGGACGTGGCATTCCACATGGAATGGGAGTAAGTTTTCTTTTGGATGTGTTCAGTATGGGAGCGTTTTCATTCATTAACTGAACAAATGTATTTTCGGAAATCTGAAAACTATTTTTTTTTATTTATCTATCTAGTTGGTAAGTTGGTTGGTTAGTTATTGTTACATAGGCTTTAGCATTTTGTGTGTGTGTGTGTTTTACATGTATTGCCCATCCACACTCATGCTTTGTGTATACGATCATGCATGCAGTCACGTACTTACACCTTATATGGTATGGGTAGGTCACACAGTAGGTCACACTGACACCCTGGCTTTTTTGTATCAACCCCCTAAAATGTAAAGTATATTCCTGTGGTACATGTGTATAGGGAACACATACATCATTATAGGAGAGCGAGCGAACGAGGCACGGAGAGAGAGGAGAATAACAGTTAGTCCAACGGAATGAAATGGTCAACGCACCACACATTAAGGCAAAAACAGAAACCAGACTCTTTCATACCATAAAAAATAACACTAACCGTTGGTCACAAATGTTCATTGTAGAAATTCGAACAAATAGATATGTAAGAGAGAGAGAGAGAGAGAGAGAGAGAGAGAGAGAGAGAGAGAGAGAGAGAGAGAGAGAGAGAGAAAAAGAACCCCGCCTTTATCAACAAAAGGGGAAAAAAAAAACAAATAAACAAACAAAAAAAAAAAAAAAAAAAATAGTAAAGGCGCGGGGCGCGGGGGGGGGGGGGGGGGGGGGGTAGAGAGAAAAAAAAAGTATAGCAGTAGCAGCGCAGACACATTCCTTTCACACATTGCTCCCCACCCACTCACTCACTCTCCCCCGCTCATCCCTTTCCATCCCCCCGCCCCCCGCCCCCCCCCCCCCCCCCCCCCCCCCCCCCCCCCCACCCCCCCCCCCACACTTCAAATGATTCGAAGTATTCATCAAAAACAGATCTTTTTTGTTTGTTTAATATAACAGCATTATTTTTTTTTTAATATAACAGCATTATTCATACCTGTCGCTTTCAAAGAGGATCCACAGAGGGTAAGAAGGAAATCAATAAATAAATAAATAATTCGGAAAGCGACTTTCCGTTAGTGGATTTTTTTTCCCTCCGGGGCAAAATGTGAAGATAGCCGTTGAAGCTCCTCTCTGGAAAATCAGAGGGTCGGCCTTTGATACTGATATTTTCAAAGCCTGTTTTCTGTACTGAGTGCTACATTTGTTAGCGCTCTGAGGTATTTTGAGATGAAACACTCCAAAATGCTCGTTTAGAATTATAATATTATTGTTTTTAATGCTTCGAATGTTTTTTCTTTTCCTCAAGCAATCTTCTTAACTTTTACACGCGCGCGCACGCACACGCACACGCACACGCACACGCACACACACACACATACATACATACATACATACATACATGCATACATATATGTATATATATATATATATATATATATATATATATATATATATATATATATATATATATATATATATATCCGTTTTGTACTATGAAAGTGTCCTGTGTTCTTTTTAGTTCTACTCCAGTCAGATTTATTCCAGTCTTTTCCCTTCTGTTCAGCTCTGTTCTGTTCTATTCACATGCCACCTAGTCTATTCAGTTTTGCTTTGTTCTGTTCAGCTCTGTTCTGTTCTATTCACATGCCACCTAGTCTATTCAGTTTTGCTTTGTTCTGTTCAGCTCTGTTCTGTTCTATTCACATGCCACCTAGTCTATTCAGTTTTGCTTTGTTCTGGTCAGCTCTGTTCTGTTCTATTCACATGCCATCTATTCTATTCAGGTTTGCTTTGTTCTGGTCAGCTCTGTTCTGTTCTGTTCTCATGTAATCTATTCTATTCAGTTTTGCTTTGTTCTGTTCAGCTCTGTTCTGTTCTGTTCACATGCCATCTATTCTATTCAGTTTTGCGTTGTTCTGGTCAGCTCTGTTCTGTTCTATTCACATGCCTTCTATTCTGTTCAGTTTTGCTTTGTTCTGATCAGCTCTGTTCAGTAAAGTTCTGTGTTTTTCGTGTGCCTTCTTTCATTCTTCTGACGACTTGCTCTGTTAGATTCGTTTGATTTCTGTTATGTTGCGTTCCACTTTGACACAAATGAAGTCTCTCGTATTTACAGGACAGTGTTCGACGTGTGTTTCGAAAGAAACTGGCATTTTCTCATGATAAAAACGTAGTGCCCCCTCCACCCCTCCCTCCCTCCTGCTTATCTACCCATCTCCTTTCTCTCCCCCTTTCCCACTGTCTCCTTCCATTCTCCCAGCTCCCGTAAATAAAAACAAACAAACAAAAAAAAAACAAACAAACAAACAAACAAAACAAAAAAAAAAAGCAAACAACAACTACAACACACACACACACACACACACACACACACACACACACACACACACACACACACACACACCAGACAGACAAACAAGTTTCTGTTTTAGTTGATTAGGGAGGCACTCAATCAGTTAATTCAATTAGTGATTGAGTTAATAACTGCACTAGTCAACTTTGTTTTTTCGCTCACTAATTCGGGCATGTTTCATGCATTCAATTCATCCATCCATCCATCCATCCATCCATCCTTCCATCCATCCATCCCATCCATCTTTCTCTCCTTCCTTCCGTCTTCCTTCCCTCCTTCCTTCATTCGTTGATTAATTATTTCATTCATTCTTTCGTTCCTTCATTCAATCATTCAATCATCATTCATTCAGTCGTTCGTTCGTTTATTCAGTCATTCATTCATTCGCGCATTCGTTCGTTCGTCCGTTCGTTCATCCGTTAATTCGTTCATTCGTTCATTCATTCATTCACACGTTATTCATTCATTCATTCATTCACTCCTTGGTTTACGCGTTCAGTCCTTCACTGGGTCGTTGTCCCTCTCTGGCAGCCAGAACCCCACCCTGCGGTACAGCCTGTGTCTGAGCGATCAGGAGAAGGAGTTCATGCGCAAGCGCAAGGAGAGAGTGTGGCAGGCCCTGAGGGCCCTGCTGGGAGACCTTGGCCCCCGCACTTTGGATGAGGTCAGTGTGGTTCGTCAGCCTGTCTGCCTGTTCCTCAGCCTGTCTGCCTGTTCGTCAGCCTGTCTGCCTGTTTTGTTTGTCGGCCTGTCTGCCTGTTTGTCAGCGAATAATATCATGTGTTCGCTGGTTGGGATGGGTAGATGATTGTCTCTTTGGGGGGGGGGGGGGGGGGATAGAGAGACAGACAGACAGACAGAGAACTTGTGTAGCTGTACATAGGGTGTCAGAGGGAGAAAGAATGTGTGTATACAACAGAGAGAGAGAGGGGGTAGTGAGTGAGCGAGGGGAGGGGGGGGGGAGCGTGTATGTGTGTGTGTTTGTGTGTGTGTGTGTGTGTGTGTGTGTGTGTGTGTGAAGAGAGAGAGAGAGAGAGAATTACGTGTGTAGGTGCGTGCGCGCGCGCGCGTGTGTGTGGTAGAGAGAGAGAGAGAGAGAGTTCGGTGTAAAGTCATTACGCAATATCAAAGAGAAAGACAGTGAGAGAGGGGGGGGGGGGGGGGGGGGGGGGCAGGGAGACATGAAAGTTTATCCAGTGTAAGCCCATAGCTCTATTTCATCAGAGGGTAGGGTTGGGAGAAGGGAGAGGGAGGGGTGGGGGGGGGCTGGGGGTGGGGGTGTGGGGGGGTTGGGGGAGAAGAAAACGAGAAGCGTGCCATTCAGGATCCGGATCAGATGACACCAGCTGTGGGTTCGGGTTCGGTTCACCTGACGGTTAACCAGAATGGCCCAACCCGACGTCACTTGCACAAAAGGGAGGTCACCTCCGTTTTCAATAGAC
>JADBJO010012223.1:30000-37500 GCA_016801955.1 Conus betulinus
CTCTCTCTCTCTCTCTCTCTCTCTCTCTCTCTCAAATGACAGATTACCCAAGAAGGCTTACGCTATGCTCTGTGATCTTGATAATCGAGGGAAGACCACTTGGGCCACACATGTTAGATCATGTTTGTTTAGATATGGAATTTGGGTTTGTGTGGCTGGAGCCAGGTGTGGGTGATGTCATCATTGAATTTTTGTGTGTCTTTCGGCAGAGAATAATTGGTTGTGGATGGCAAGAATGGAGTGAAACACGTGGATGAGAGTGATAGGTTTTCTGTGTATAGAACGTTTTGTAATCCGTGTGGCTCTCTACTTAGATATCTATGCATGGATCTTGACAGGCGTGTAAGATATATCTGTTTGGTTTTGCTGCTGAAGCGTGTTACTGCCACTAACCATGCGACTATCTGTGTGTGTGTGTGTGTGTGTGTGTGTGTGTGTGTGTGTGTGTGTGTGTGTGTGTTGTAGGAGCTGCTTCTGGCGGCGAAGTGGGCCAAGATCAACCGCCTGCCCTTCCCGCCCATCGACACCTCGGTGGTGGAAAGGGAGGGGCTGAAGGAGTTCTACGTCTTCCAGGATCCGGAGGATCCGCACTGCCCTGTCGTCCTCCACTTTCCGCTCGTCAACATCGATTTCCGCCACTTCAAGGCGCCTGGTGCGTGAGTTTTGTATGGGCGTGGAGGGGAGGGTGGGGTAAGATGGTGTGGTGTTTGTGAGAGAGCGAGGGGAGCGAGAGAGAGAGAGAGAGAGAGAGAGAGAGAGAGAGAGAGAGGGAGAGGGAGGGAGAGGGGAGAGAGAGAGATGGAGCGAGAGAGAGAGAGAGAGAGATCTATCTAACTTTTCTTTAATGCAAAAATAGCACTGTGTGTCAGGACGTTCAAAAGATCGAGAGAAAAACATCGTCAGAAAGGAACTTGATTATACTTGAACGATAGTTTTCATTACTTCTAATGTGTCGTTCGCAGTGTTTTTGGTTTCTTTTCGTAAACGAGAACCTGACCAAAAGCACATTTGAAACTTGGATCGACTCGATGATCTGGAAACAGTCAGCCAGTCATTCATGACCCTTCACCCCTTTTCAGGTGTGCCGCGGGAGACCCAGGAAGAAAAAGACTTCGCCCACTTCGACATCTTCGACGACCCCACCGCCCCCTTCTCCACCTTCAACTTCACCTACACGTCCCGCAACTTCCAGCGCCTGTCCAAGCTGACCGAGTTCAACACGCTGCTCGGGGTGGAGCGCGTGAAGGCCGTGCTGGCCGAGGTGGTGGCCAGGAAGAGAGAGTCCAGGTTCAGGGCGCCCATCCACACGCGGGACTTCAAGCTGCTCCGGATGAAGAGCGTGCAGGAGCGGCGCGAGCTCAGGAAGTTCCTGACCAGGATGGAGAGCCGGGGAAGCCTGGTGAAGACCCCGACCCCGCCCAGCAGTCAGTCCTCCACGCCCTTCTTCACGCCCACGCCCCAACAAGACCACGCGGGAGAGGGAACCCTTTCGACTTCAGCTTCACGCCCTCCAAGTCGTCCAGCTCCAGCGACTCGTCCCAGGAGGGCAGGAACCCGTTCTTCAGCACGTCCTCCAGGCACCCCTCGCAGACCCGGTCCCCCAACAGGAGCCCCAGGTCGCCCAGGACCCGCGTGTCTGCTAGGGGGTGTCCAGGATGCCAGGAAGCCGGAGCCGGCGCGGGGAAGGGATCGTCTGGCGTCGGACGGGTCCGAGGAAGAGTTCTTGTCCTTGTCGCCGGTTCCTCTGTCGCCCTCGTCTCATCCCTCGGACAGCTTCGACGATGTGTTCCACCGCTCGGCGTCAACGCCCACCCCCACCACCACCGCCAATCCCAACCCACCCCCCTTCCCACCAGCAGCAGCAGCACCACCAGCCTTCCCATCTCCACCGCTCCGACCTCGTGAACGAACAGCAAACCTGCTCCTCTCCGTCACAGGTCGGCAACGTTCGGCAACGCTCGCCCACCACGCTCGGCCCCCTCCGGCAAAGTTCGGAACTTTCGCACCCGAGCGGGTCGGACGATGAGTTCCCGACGATGCCCCGGCGGCGTTCACGAGGGACGGGGAGGCGGTGATGGACCTCCAGCGTGCCAAGATGTACCACGAGGGGGCCAAGCAGAGGAGGAAGCTGCTCCGCAGGCAGAGCACCATCTCCACCCTCAACAGTTTCACCGAGTCCATCTCGCTGGACTCTCAGGTCAGTTGCAGCCTTTTTGTTCCGTTGGCGAGACACTGAGATGGCTCCCAGCACTGCTGACGTCTGGTTCTTGATTGTCTTGCCGGTAGAAGACCCAACAGCAGAAACGCATTGCTTCTTTCTTTCTTTCTTTCTTCCTTTTCTTTTTTTTTTTTTGGAGGGGGGTGGGGGGGGGGGGGGGGGGGGAGGGAGGGAGAGGGCAGAGAAGGCCAGTTTGGTAGTTGGCATGGATGGATTTCTTTTTTTTCAACGATTAAAAGGTTTTATTTGGTAAACTCAGAGAATTCTTTTTTTCAACGATTAAAAGGTTTTATTTCCAAACTCAGAGAATACATGAGATCATGAATACACATACAAATGCATATTCGATTAAGCACAACGAAATGCTCGGACATGGCTCATTAGCAGGTTTTCACGGTTGTTTGTGCATCAAATCACAAACATTAATGAACAAGGTGGTAACTTCTATTTTATTACTTCTATTCTACTTCAATTTTTTAAGGTGGTAACTAACAAAGACAGAATTTTTGTTTTTTAAGTACAACAAGGTGTAGAGAGAAGAAGGCAGAGAAAGCGTAAGCAAAAAAAAAAAAAAACAACAACAACAACAAAAAAAAAAAAAACCAGTTGCCTTAACCTTTGGATACAGGGTACAACTTGTGTTTTACTCCAATAAAGGCAAGTGTGGAAGCCATTGGAATCGTTTCAATGGTTCCGACGATATAAAGCGTGTGTCTGAAAATGTCATTGGAATCGTTTCAATGGTTCTGACGATATAAAGCGTGTGTCTGAAAATGTCATTGGAATCGTTTCAATGGTTCCAACGATATAAAGCCATGCGTCTGAAAATGTCATTGAAATCGTTTCAGTGGTTCCAACGATATAAAGCGTGTGTCTGAAAATGTCATTGGAATCGTTTCAATGGTTCCAACGATATAAAGCGTGTGTCTGAAAATGTCATTGAAATCGTTTCAATGGTTCCAACGATATAAAGCGTGTGTCTGACAGTTTCGTTGGAATCGTTTCAATGGTTCCAACGATATAAAGCGTGTGTCGGAGTTACAGGGGCACACAGGACGCACGGTAACGGTGAAGGGTCCCCTAAGTATCACACGTGGATGCTTTTTGCATCGACATGCGTTGTGTGAGTCCACAAACTTGGACGTTAGATGAAATATTGTGTATTGGTTTACCCTTCCTAAAAGGTTGAATGACTCAGGAACCCAGACAGAGACGCATGTAGACGCCAAACGCGTGCACTGGCATGCATTCATGTACACGTACGCCCGCGCGCACACACAAACTCGCGCGCGTGTGTATGAATCCACGCATGCTCACACATATACCAATGCGCGTAAACGTTTGAACGCATGCACACGTAAGCACAACCACACGCACAAACATGCCGCACGTGCGCCGGCACGAACGCATACGCGTAAACAGACGAATACACACTTAGAGGCGCACGCAATCTCTCTCTCTCTCTCTCTCTCTCTCTCTCTCTCTCTCTCTCTCTCTCTCACACACACACACACACACACACACACACACACACACACACACACACACACACACACACACAAGCACTCACACACACGCACGCACGCACGCACGCACGCACGCACAGAGAGAGAGAGAGAGAGAGAGAGAGAGAGAGAGAGAGAGAGAGAGAGAGAGAGAACAGAGCATAATTCACGTAAAATGTAAATAAGTACAATGTGACTGGTTTCTTTAGAGGTGGGAAGACGGAAGATGAAGAAGGACATTGTCGTTGTTCTTGCATTTCTAAGACGTGTCTCACCTCAATCTATTTACACTCTCTTTATTGCTGTTCGAGTCGTGGTTATTCCAGATATTGCTATTAGTGTTATTGTCACCAGAAGGGCCTGTAGTCGAATGGTTAGAGCGATTCCCTGGGAGTTGTCGGTCGTGAGTTCGAACTTCCTGTAGAGTTGGACTTTGAATGGCCGCTCTGTCCACTCTGTTGTCAACGGGTGTCTGATTCAGTTACGGCTGAATGGCCGCTCTGTCCTCTCTGTTGTCAACGGGTGTCTGATTCAGTTACGGCTGAATGGCCGCTCTGTTGTCAACGGGCGTCTGATTCAGTTACGGCTGAATGGCCGCTCTGTCCACTCTGTTGTCAACGGGTGTCTGATCCAGTTACGGCTGAATGGCCGCTCTGTCCTCTCTGTTGTCAACGGGTGTTTGATCCAGTTATGGCTGAATGGCCTCTCTGTCCACTCTGTTGTCAACGGGTGTCTGATTCAGTTAAGGCTGAATGGCCTCTCTGTCCTCTCTCTGTTGTCAACGGGTGTCTGATTCAGTTACGGCTGAATGGCCGCTCTGTCCTCTCTGTTGTTGTCAACGGGTGTCTGATTCAGTTACGGCTGAATGGCCGCTCTGCCCTCTCTGTTGTCAACGGGTGTCTGATCCAGTTACGGCTGAATGGCCGCTCTGTCCTCTCTGTTGTCAACGGGTGTGTCTGATTCAGGTCAGGAAAGGTTACAGCGGCGGAAGGTGAGAGATGGGCCACGCTGTCCTTTGTGCCATGCCACTGACACGGTGAACCTCTGATAGGTCCATGCCCCCCACGGCCAGTGGGCTGAAACCAAACCTCGCGTGTAACCTTTTCAATATGCTTGTTGTCGGTGTTATGGTGATTATTTCTTACAGATGACCTGTTGATTGCCATTATTTATTATTATTATTATTATTATTGTTGTTGTTGTTGTTGCTGTTGTTGTTGTTATCATTATTATTATTATTGTTATTGTTGTTGTTATCATCATCATCATTGCTATTATTGTTCTTGCTGTATTCACTATGCTTGTTGTTACTGTGGCCACGTGGACAGGACCCAGTCAGCCGATTCTCCAGCCGTAGCAGGCCTCCTCCGGTGGCGGGACACCCATCAGCATGGACGTGGCGGACCTGGGACAGTTCGAAGGCATCGTGCAAGACGGTGACCAGAACGCCAACGACGACGACGACGACGACGGCGGCGGCGTCCAGAGCGACGACGCGGCGGAGGAGCACTGGTACGACGGTGACAGCAGCAGCAGCAAACACCGGGGCTCTGTCATCACGCTGGGAGAGCAGGGGGGCAGCTAACAACGAGCTACACGACACATTCCGCTCTTGTGGGCACGGAGGAAGCAGTGTGTTTCTCTGTGAAAAAATGACGTGCTGACTAAGGTTGTCCCTTTTGTCTATCGGGGCGAACAAGCGCTGTTACTGGACTGTCTCTCCCGCCCTCAGAGCAGAGAGCAACTTGGGTTTGTACCGGGACTGTCTCCCTCCCTCAGAGCAGAGAGCCACTTGGGTCTGTCAGGCGAGTGTGCGTCTGGGACCGATGACCTTTGTGAAGCAGGTCGCGAGAGTGAGGTGGTGACCGCAGGGGAAATTTCAACAGATTTTAAATGGTGCGTGATCTACCTCCACCAGATAGCATGGACAAACGAATTTACGGGACAAAACACGACTCGTTTCGACCTCTTATGTCTTCGTCAGGGAAAGAGAAATAAAACACTCGGCACAACGAAAATGAGCGAGCTGTCACTTTGGTCCAGTTCGGGCGCAGGATGGCGCCGTGTTTCTATCCTGCAATTCGTTTGTCCCTGTTATCTGGCGGAGTGAGTTCAAGAACTGAAGAACTGGCTGGATGATGAGGAAGGGTCCTTCTTTGCTCCCTCTGACGAGCTGAGCAGAAGTCTGGGAGCCATGGAAACCTTGGGAAGCCGTGGGTTTGGTCTGATGCCGGTGGAGGCGGTGTGGTAGACCTGGCATGGTGAGGAAGTCCTTTGTTCCCTGACGGACCAGAATCCTGGCCTGTTCAGCGAGGGGTTTGATGGAATGCGGAGACTGGGCAGTTGGTGAGGCGGGATGGCCGAGTGTGATAGTAGGGTAGGAAACCAAGGTGGCTAGGCTTGTTATATTTTGGAACATTCTGGAAACAAGATTTATTTTTCGTGATTGTTGTTGTTGTTGTTGTTGCTTTTACTTCGTGTCTGAGATGACCTACTCTGATGTTGAAGAACTTGGCTGGTGGAAGAATCCACAGTCCACTACACCGGTAAACAAGTCAGCTGTGGCTGGGGGCGGTAAAGAGGTCAGCTGTGGTTGGGGGCGGTAAACAGGTCAGCTGTGGTTGGGGACGGTAAACAGGTCAGCTGTGGTTGGGGACGGTAAAGGGGTCAGCTATGGTTGTTGACGGTCTGGTGTGTGGGTGTTTTCGCTGATGTAGCCATGGACATGACGGTACGTGGTGGTAAACGTTCTCTACGGCGCTGTGATAAACTCGTTTTCAAATGTCATATTGTTTTGATGGCTGTTGAAGGAAACGAAAAGATCATGACCATGTTCAATCCGTTCCATCAGCTGGATTATAAGTTTGATTTGAAATCACTAAGAAAATGAGGACAGTTTGAAATGAATACTCCCCCCTTTTATGCTCCTCCAGTCGTCCGCTTCTGGTCCACGACTGAAGCGTCGTGTGTGTGTGTGTGTGTGTGTGCGCGCGCGTTAGTGTATGTGTGTGTGTGTGTGTGTGTGTGTGTGTGTGTGTGTGTGTGTGTGTGTGTGTGTGTGTGTGTGTGTGTGTGTGTGTGTGTGTGTGTGTGTGCGAGCGTGCGTGCGTGCGTGCATGTGTGTGTGTGTGTGTGTGTGTGTGTGTGTGTGTGTGTGTGCGTGCAAGATACCTTTTTAGACATTGCCATTGATCGCGGCTATCCTTTCGCGAGGAGAAGCCAATCGAATAAGCTTGGCCCCTCCCAGGTCTTTATGGAGACCAGGCAGGTTCGTGAGAGTCAAAGAGCGGACATGTGTTTTCTGTGGACTGATGATCTACCTCTGGCATGGCTGGATCTGAGGACTGTGAAGACTTGGGTTGGGTTGGGAGGCAAGAAGAAGGGAGGGGTGGAGAGGAGGGGAGGGTGATGAGTGGGCGGGCAGATGTCCTTGTCACCGATAAAGAGCAGCGTGTGAGCATGTCCAGCTGAAGAAAGAGGCCTTAAGAAGCTGCTAGGCTCTGGTTAAAAATACAATCAGAATTATACGAAATCGTAACTGCATGACATAGAAAAAGATATACTCTTTCCTTAAATGCCAAAGAGCTGACACTCGTGCGCGGGCGTTCACATACCTACACACACACACACACACACACACACACACACACACACACACACACACGTGTGCGTACGCACAGACACATTTGCGCTTGTATGATCACACACGCACGCACACACACACACACACACACACACACACACACACACACACACACACACACACACACACACACT
>JADBJO010012223.1:40000-46036 GCA_016801955.1 Conus betulinus
CCTGAAAGGAGATGGGAAAAAAACTGTGAAAGGAGACAAATGTACACCGTACAAGAGAAAAAGACAATACAGATCAGTCTAAACTCGCGCCTGTGTGTGTGTGTGTGTGTGTGTGTGTGTGTGTGTGTGTGTGTGTGTGTGTGTGTGCAAGCGCGCGTGCGCGTGCGTGCGTGTGTGTGTGTGTGTGTGTGTGTGTGTGTGTGTGTGACGTGTGTGTGTGTGTGTGTGTGTGTGTGTGTGTGTGTGTGTGTGTGTGTGTGTGCAAGTGTGTGCGTGTCACGTGTGTGTGTGTGTGTGTGTGTGTGTGTGTGTGTGTGTGTGTATGCGCGCGCGCGCGCGCGTGCAGCTGACAGCATCAATTTGGTTTGGCTGGTGGATGCTTGGTTCAGTGTTATGCAACCACCAGCAGAAGGGGAACAGAGCGGTGAAGGTTTGAACCGTCCCGATAGTCCGATGTGGTTTTCCGAGCAGCAATGTATCTTCTGCATGGCCCTGCGAGCAAGAACTTCTCTTCTGCAGGCCACGGCAAATGGCAAAGACGTGTTGGAGGCACTGGAACTTCCACATTGATACCTCCACTCCATGCCGTTACCTCCACTCCATCCCATTACCTCCACTTCATCCCTTTACCTTTACCTCCACTCATCCCTTTACCTTTACCTCCACTCCATCCATTTACCTTTACCTCCACTCCATCCCTTTACCTTTACCTCAACTCCATACTTTACCTCCACTTCATCCCTTACCTTTACCTCCACTCCATCCTTTTACCTTTACCTCCACTCCATCCCTTTACCTTTACCTCCACTCCATCCCTTTACCTTTACCTCCACTCCATCCCTTTACCTCCACTTCATCCTTTACCTTTACTCCACTCATCCCTTTACCTTTACCTCCACTCCATCCCTTACCTTTACCTCCACTCCATCCCTTTACCGTTACCTCCACTCCATCCCACCACCTTTACCTCCACTCCATCCTTTACCATTACCTCCACTAAACCACCAGCTGTTGAGTTCATCCCTTTACCTCAGACTCCCTGCTGTGAAGACCACCAGCTGTTGAGTTCTCCCTGCTACCAGAAGGAGTTGCTGTGAAGACCATCCCTTTGTGAGTTCTCCCTCCACTCCACTCCATCCCTTTACCTCCAGACCACCCTGAGTTTACCTCTCAGAAGGATGCTGTCCAAGACCACCAGCTGTTCCCTTTTCTCCCTCCTTTCCTTTACTCCATCCCTTTACCTCCACTCCAGCTGTTGCTCCCTGAAGACCCTCCACTCCATCCCTTTGAGTCCACTCCCCTCCCTTTCCTCCACTCCATGCTGTGAAGACCACTCCAGCTGTTGAGTTCTCCCTACCTCAGAAGGATTTACCTCCACCCATCCCAGCCTTTACCTCCACTGAGTCCCTCCCTCCTCAGATCCCTTGCTGTGAAGACCACTCCAGCTGTTGAGTTCTAAGACTCATCCCTTGCTGTGAACTCCACCAGCCCTTGAGTTCTCCCTGCTCAGAAGGATGCTGTGAAGACCACCAGCTGTTGAGTTTCTCCTGCTCAGATCCCTTGCTGTGAAGACCACCAGCTGTTGAGTTCTTTACCTGCTCAGAAGGATGCTGTGAAGACCACCAGCTGTTGAGTTCTCCCTGCTCAGAAGGATGCTGTGAAGACCACACAGCTGTGAGTCCACTCCTCCATCTTTGCTCACAAGGATGCTGCTGAAGACCTCCAGCTGTTGAGTTCTCCTGCTCAGAAGGATGCTGTGAACACCACCACCAGCTGTTGAGTTCTCCATCCCACAGAAGGATGCACACACACAACACACAGCTGTTGAGTTCTCCCTGCTCAGAAGGATGCTGTGACAGACACACACAGCGTTGAGTTCTCCCTGCTCAGAAGGATGCTGTGAACAGACCACCAGCTGTTGAGTTCTCCCTGCTCAGAAGGATGCTGTGAACACACACAAGACACCAGCTGTTGAGTTCTCCCCTGCTCAGAAGGATGCACACAAGACCACACAGCTGTTGAGTTCACCCTGCTCAGAAGGATGCTGTGAAGACCACCAGCTGTTGAGTTCACCTGCTCACACAGGATGCACACACACACACCAGCTGTTGAACACACACCTGCACACACACACACACACAACCACAGCTGTTGAGTTCTCCACACAGACACATGCTGTGAAGACCACCAGCTGTTGAGTTCTCCCTGCTCAGAAGGATGCTGTGAAGACCACCAGCTGTTGAGTTCTCCCTGCTCAGAAGGTGTTTGCTGTGACAGACACCAGCTGTTGAGTTCTCCCTGCTCAGAAGGATGCTGTGAAGACACCAGCTGTTGAGTTCTCCCTGCTCAGAAGGATGCTGTGAAGACCACCAGCTGTTGAGTTCTCCTTGCTCAGAAGGATGCTGTGAAGACTTCTCAGCTGTGAGCTACACTTAAGAAGATCCACAGACACAGGAGGATGCTGTGAAGACCACCAGCTGTTGAGTTCTCCCTGCTCAGAAGGGTGCTGTGAAGACCACCAGCTGTTGAGTTCTCCCTGCTCAGAAAATGCTGTGAAGACCACCAGCTGTTGAGTTCTCCCTGCTCAGAAGGATGCTGTGAAGAGACACCAGCTGTTGAGTTCTCCCTGCTCAGAAGGATGCTGTGAAGACCACCAGCTGTTGAGTTCTCCCTGCTCAGAAGGATGCTGTGAAGACCACCAGCTGTTGAGTTCTCCCTGCTCAGAAGGATGCTGTGAAGACCACCAGCTGTTGAGTTCTCCCTGCTCAGAAGGATGCTGTGAAGACCACCAGCTGTTGAGTTCTCCCTGCTCAGAAGGCTGCTGTGAAGACCACCAGCTGTTGAGTTCTCCCTGCTCAGAAGGGATGCTGTGAAGACCACCAGCTGTTGAGTTCTCCCTGCTCAGAAGGATGCTGTGAAGACCA
Organism: Conus betulinus; assembly: GCA_016801955.1. Taxonomy (NCBI): domain Eukaryota; kingdom Metazoa; phylum Mollusca; class Gastropoda; order Neogastropoda; family Conidae; genus Conus; species Conus betulinus. Next base: position 42,925 of record JADBJO010012223.1, read on the forward strand.
CCAGCTGTTGAGTTCTCCCTGCTCAGAAGGGTGCTGTGAAGACCACCAGCTGTTGAGTTCTCCCTGCTCAGAAGGATGCTGCTGTGAAGACCACCAGCTGTTGAGTTCTCCCTGCTCAGAAGGATGCTGTGAAGACCACCAGCTGTTGAGTTCTCCCTGCTCAGAAGGATGCTGTGAAGACCACCATTCTGAACATGTTGAGTTCTCCCTGCTCAGAAGGATGCTGTGAAGACCACCAGCTGTTGAGTTCTCCCTGCTCAGAAGGATGCTGTGAAGACCACCCAGCTGTTGAGTTCTCCTGCTCAGAAGGATGCTGTGAAGACCACCAGCTGTTGAGTTCTCCCTGCTCAGAAGGATGCTGTGAAGACCACCAGCTGTTGAGTTCTCCCTGCTCAGAAGGATGCTGTGAAGACCACCAGCTGTGAGTTCTCCCTGCTCAGAAAATGCTGTGAAGACCACCAGCTGTTGAGTTCTCCCTGCTCAGAAGGATGCTGTGAAGACCACCAGCTGTGAGTTCTCCCTGCTCAGAAGGATGCTGTGAAGACCACCAGCTGTTGAGTTTCCCTGCTCAGAAGGATGCTGTGAAGACCACCAGCTGTTGAGTTCTCCCTGCTCAGAAGGATGCTGTGAAGACCACCAGCTGTTGAGTTCTCCCTGCTCAGAAGGATGCTGTGAAGACCACCAGCTGTTGAGTTCTCCCTGCTCAGAAGGATGCTGTGAAGACCACCAGCTGTTGAGTTCTCCCTGCTCAGAAGGATGCTGTGAAGACCACCAGCTGTTGAGTTCTCCCTGCTCAGAAGGATGCTGTGAAGACCACCAGCTGTTGAGTTCTCCCTGCTCAGAAGGATGCTGTGTGAAGACCACCAGCTGTTGAGTTCTCCCTGCTCAGAAGGATGCTGTGAAGACCACCAGCTGTTGAGTTCTCCCTGCTCAGAAGGATGCTGTGAAGACCACCAGCTGTTGAGTTCTCCCTGCTCAGAAGGATGCTGTGAAGACCAGCCAGTTCTCCCTGTTGAGTTCTCCTGCTTTGAGTTCTCGATTTGCTCAGAAGGGTGCTGTGAAGACCACCAGCTGTTGAGTTCTCCCTGCTCAGAAGGATGCTGTGAAGACCACCAGCTGTTGAGTTCTCCCTGCTCAGAAGGATGCTGTGAAGACCACCAGCTGTTGAGTTCTCCCTGCTCAGAAGGATGCTGCTGTGAAGACCACCAGCTGTTGAGTTCTCCCTGCTCAGAAGGATGCTGTGAAGACCACCAGCTGTTGAGTTCTCCCTGCTCAGAAGGATGCTGTGAAGACCACCAGCTGTTGAGTTCTCCCTGCTCAGAAGGATGCTGTGAAGACCACCAGCTGTTGAGTTCTCCCTGCTCAGAAGGATGCTGCTGAAGACCACCGCTGTTGAGTTCTCCCTGCTCAGAAGGATGCTGCTGTGAAGACCACCAGCTGTTGAGTTCTCCCTGCTCAGAAAGGATGCTGCTGAAGACCACCAGCTGTTGAGTTCTCCCTGCTCAGAAGGATGCTGTGAAGACCACCAGCTGTTGAGTTCTCCCTGCTCAGAAGGATGCTGTGAAGACCACCAGCTGTTGAGTTCTCCCTGCTCAGAAGGGATGCTGTGAAGACCACCAGCTGTTGAGTTCTCCCTGCTCAGAAGGATGCTGTGAAGACCACCAGCTGTTGAGTTCTCCCTGCTCAGAAGGCTGCTGTGAAGACCACCAGCTGTTGAGTTCTCCCTGCTCAGAAGGATGCTGTGAAGACCACCAGCTGTTGAGTTTCTCCTGCTCAGAAGGATGCTGTGCTGTGAAGACCACCAGCTGTTGAGTTCTCCCTGCTCAGAAGGATGCTGTGAAGACCACCAGCTGTTGAGTTCTCTCCTGCTCAGAAGGATGCTGTGAAGACCACCAGCTGTGAGTTTCTCCCTGCTCAGAAGGCTGCTGTGAAGACCACCAGCTGTTGAGTTCTCCCTGCTCAGAAGGATGCTGTGAAGACCACCAGCTGTTGAGTTCTCCCTGCTCAGAAGGATGCTGCTGTGAAGACCACCAGCTGTTGAGTTCTCCCTGCTCAGAAGGATGCTGTGAAGACCACCAGCTGTTGAGTTCTCCCTGCTCAGAAGGATGCTGCTGTGAAGACCACCAGCTGTTGAGTTCTCCTGCTCAGAAGGATGCTGTGAAGACACACCAGCTGTTGAGTTCTCCCTGCTCAGAAGGATGCTGTGAAGACCACCAGCTGTTGAGTTCTCCCTGCTCAGAAGGATGCTGTGAAGACCACCAGCTGTTGAGTTCTCCCTGCTCAGAAGGATGCTGTGAAGACCACCAGCTGTTGAGTTCTCCCTGCTCAGAAGGATGCTGTGAAGACCACCAGCTGTTGAGTTCTCCCTGCTCAGAAGGGTGCTGCTGTGAAGACCACCAGCTGTTGAGTTCTCCCTGCTCAGAAGGATGCTGCTGTGAAGACCACCAGCTGTTGAGTTCTCCCTGCTCAGAAGGGTGCTGCTGTGAAGACCACCAGCTGTTGAGTTCTCCCTGCTCAGAAAGGATGCTGTGAAGACCACCAGCTGTTGAGTTCTCCCTGCTCAGAAGGGTGCTGCTGTGAAGACCACCAGCTGTTGAGTTCTCCCTGCTCAGAAGGATGCTGCTGTGAAGACCACCAGCTGTTGAGTTCTCCCTGCTCAGAAGGATGCTGTGAAGACCACCAGCTGTTGAGTTCTCCCTGCTCAGAAGGCTGCTGTGAAGACCACCAGCTGTTGAGTTCTCCCTGCTCAGAAGGATGCTGTGAAGACCACCAGCTGTTGAGTTCTCCCTGCTCAGAAGGATGCTGTGAAGACCACCAGCTGTTGAGTTCTCCCTGCTCAGAAGGATGCTGCTGAAGACCACCAGCTGTTGAGTTCTCCCTGCTCAGAAGGATGCTGTGAAGACCACCAGCTGTTGAGTTCTCCCTGCTCAGAAGGATGCTGTGAAGACCACCAGCTGTTGAGTTCTCCCTGCTCAGAAGGATGCTGCTGAAAGACACCAGCTGTTGAGTTCTCCCTGCTCAGAAGGATGCTGTGAAGACCACCAGCTGTTGAGTTCTCCCTGCTCAGAAGGATGCTGTGAAGACCACCAGCTGTTGAGTTCTCCCTGCTCAG
>JADBJO010012223.1:46576-54076 GCA_016801955.1 Conus betulinus
TGCTCAGAAGGGTGCTGTGAAGACCACCCAGCTGTTGAGTTCTCCCTGCTCAGAAGGATGCTGTGAAGACCACCAGCTGTTGAGTTCTCCCTGCTCCCTGCTCAGACCACCAGCTGTTGAGTTCTCCCTGCTGTGCTGTGAAGACCACCAGCTGTTGAGTTCTCCCTGCTCAGAAGGATGCTGTGAGAGACCACCAGCTGTTGAGTTCTCCCTGCTCAGAAGGATGCTGTGAAGACCACCAGCTGTTGAGTTCTCCCTGCTCAGAAGGATGCTGTGAGACCACCAGCTGTTGAGTTCTCCCTGCTCAGAAGGATGCTGTGAAGACCACCAGCTGTTGAGTTCTCCCTGCTCAGAAGGATGCTGTGAAGACCACCAGCTGTTGAGTTCTCCCTGCTCAGAAGGATGCTGTGAAGACCACCAGCTGTTGAGTTCTCCCTGCTCAGAAGGATGCTGTGAAGACCACCAGCTGTTGAGTTCTCCCTGCTCAGAAGGATGCTGTGAAGACCACCAGCTGTTGAGTTCTCCCTGCTCAGAAGGATGCTGTGAAGACCACCAGCTGTTGAGTTCTCCCTGCTCAGACCAGGATGCTGCTGTGAAGACCACCAGCTGTTGAGTTCTCCCTGCTCAGAAGGATGCTGTGAAGACCACCAGCTGTTGAGTTCTCCCTGCTCAGAAGGATGCTGTGAAGACCACCAGCTGTTGAGTTCTCCCTGCTCAGAAGGATGCTGTGAAGACCACCAGCTGTTGAGTTCTCCCTGCTCAGAAGGATGCTGTGAAGACCACCAGCTGTTGAGTTCTCCCTGCTCAGAAGGATGCTGTGAAGACCACCAGCTGTTGAGTTCTCCCTGCTCAGAAGGGATGCTGTGAAGACCACCAGCTGTTGAGTTCTCCCTGCTCAGAAGGATGCTGTGAAGACCACCAGCTGTTGAGTTCTCCCTGCTCAGAAGGATGCTGTGAAGACCACCAGCTGTTGAGTTCTCCCTGCTCAGAAGGATGCTGTGAAGACCACCAGCTGTTGAGTTCTCCCTGCTCAGAAGGATGCTGTGAAGACCACCACCAGCTGTTGAGTTCTCCCTGCTCAGAAGGATGCTGTGAAGACCACCAGCTGTTGAGTTCTCCCTGCTCAGAAGGATGCTGTGAAGACCACCAGCTGTTGAGTTCTCCCTGCTCAGAAGGATGCTGTGAAGACCACCAGCTGTTGAGTTCTCCCTGCTCAGAAGGATGCTGTGAAGACCACCAGCTGTTGAGTTCTCCCTGCTCAGAAGGATGCTGTGAAGACCACCAGCTGTTGAGTTCTCCCTGCTCAGAAGGATGCTGTGAAGACCACCAGCTGTTGAGTTCTCCCTGCTCAGAAGGATGCTGTGAAGACCACCAGCTGTTGAGTTCTCCCTGCTCAGAAGGATGCTGTGAAGACCACCAGCTGTTGAGTTCTCCCTGCTCAGAAGGATGCTGTGAAGACCACCAGCTGTTGAGTTCTCCCTGCTCAGAAGGATGCTGTGAAGACCACCAGCTGTTGAGTTCTCCCTGCTCTCAGAAGGATGCTGTGAAGACCACCAGCTGTTGAGTTCTCCCTGCTCAGAAGGATGCTGTGAAGACCACCAGCTGTTGAGTTCTCCCTGCTCAGAAGGATGCTGTGAAGACCACCAGCTGTTGAGTTCTCCCTGCTCAGAAGGATGCTGTGAAGACCACCAGCTGTTGAGTTCTCCCTGCTCAGAAGGATGCTGTGAAGACCACCAGCTGTTGAGTTCTCCCTGCTCAGAAGGATGCTGTGAAGACCACCAGCTGTTGAGTTCTCCCTGCTCAGAAGGATGCTGTGAAGACCACCAGCTGTTGAGTTCTCCCTGCTCAGAAGGATGCTGTGAAGACCACCAGCTGTTGAGTTCTCCCTGCTCAGAAGGATGCTGTGAAGACCACCAGCTGTTGAGTTCTCCCTGCTCAGAAGGATGCTGTGAAGACCACCAGCTGTTGAGTTCTCCCTGCTCAGAAGGATGCTGTGAAGACCACCAGCTGTTGAGTTCTCCCTGCTCAGAAGGATGCTGTGAAGACCACCAGCTGTTGAGTTCTCCCTGCTCAGAAGGATGCTGTGAAGACCACCAGCTGTTGAGTTCTCCCTGCTCAGAAGGATGCTGTGAAGACCACCAGCTGTTGAGTTCTCCCTGCTCAGAAGGATGCTGTGAAGACCACCAGCTGTTGAGTTCTCCCTGCTCAGAAGGATGCTGTGAAGACCACCAGCTGTTGAGTTCTCCCTGCTGTGATGCTGTGAAAGACCACCAGCTGTTGAGTTCTCCCTGCTCAGAAGGATGCTGTGAAGACCACCAGCTGTTGTTTCTCCCTGCTCAGAAGGATGCTGTGAAGACCACCAGCTGTTGAGTTCTCCCTGCTCAGAAGGATGCTGTGAAGACCACCAGCTGTTTGAGATGCTTCTCCCTGCTCAGAAGGATGCTGTGAAGACCACCAGCTGTGAAGACCACCAGCTGTTGAGTTCTCCCTGCTCAGAAGGATGCTGTGAAGACCACCAGCTGTTGAGTTCTCCCTGCTCAGAAGGATGCTGTGAAGACCACCAGCTGTTGAGTTCTCCCTGCTCAGAAGGATGCTGTGAAGACCACCAGCTGTTGAGTTCTCCCTGCTCAGAAGGATGCTGTGAAGACACACCAGCTGTTGAGTTCTCCCTGCTCAGAAGGATGCTGTGAAGACCACCAGCTGTTGAGTTCTCCCTGCTCAGAAGGATGCTGTGAAGACCACCAGCTGTTGAGTTCTCCCTGCTCAGAAGGATGCTGTGAAGACCACCAGCTGTTGAGTTCTCCCTGCTCAGAAGGATGCTGTGAAGACCACCAGCTGTTGAGTTCTCCCTGCTCAGAAGGATGCTGTGAAGACCACCAGCTGTTGAGTTCTCCCTGCTCAGAAGGATGCTGTGAAGACCACCAGCTGTTGAGTTCTCCCTGCTCAGAAGGATGCTGTGAAGACCACCAGCTGTTGAGTTCTCCCTGCTCAGAAGGATGCTGTGAAGACCACCAGCTGTTGAGTTTCTCCCTGCTCAGAAGGATGCTGTGAAGACCACCAGTTCTCCCTGTTGAGTTCTCCCTGCTCAGAAGGATGCTGTGAAGACCACCAGCTGTTGAGTTCTCCCTGCTCAGAAGGATGCTGTGAAGACCACCAGCTGTTGAGTTCTCCTGCTGCTCAGAAGGATGCTGTGAAGACCACCAGCTGTTGAGTTCTCCCTGCTCAGAAGGATGCTGTGAAGACCACCAGCTGTTGAGTTCTCCCTGCTCAGAAGGATGCTGTGAAGACCACCAGCTGTTGAGTTCTCCCTGCTCAGAAGGATGCTGTGAAGACCACCAGAAGGAGTTCTCCCTGCTGTGAAGATGCCACCAGCTGTTGAGTTCTCCCTGCTCAGAAGGATGCTGTGAAGACCACCAGCTGTTGAGTTCTCCCTGCTCAGAAGGATGCTGTGAAGACCACCAGCTGTTGAGTTCTCCCTGCTCAGAAGGATGCTGTGAAGACCACCAGCTGTTGAGTTCTCCCTGCTCAGAAGGATGCTGTGAAGACCACCAGCTGTTGAGTTCTCCCTGCTCAGAAAGGATGCTGTGAAGACCACCAGCTGTTGAGTTCTCCCTGCAGAAGGATGCTGTGAAGACCACCAGCTGTTGAGTTCTCCCTGCTCTGCAGAACCAGACCTGTTGAGTTCTCCCTGCTCAGAAGGATGCTGTGAAGACCACCAGCTGTTGAGTTCTCCCTGCTCAGAAGGATGCTGTGAAGACCACCAGCTGTTGAGTTCTCCCTGCTCAGAAGGATGCTGTGAAGACCACCAGCTGTTGAGTTTTCTCCCTGCTCAGAAGGATGCTGTGAAGACCACCAGCTGTTGAGTTCTCCCTGCTCAGAAGGATGCTGTGAAGACCACCAGCTGTTGAGTTCTCCCTGCTCAGAAGGATGCTGTGAAGACCCCCAGCTGTTGAGTTCTCCCTGCTCAGAAGGATGCTGTGAAGACCACCAGCTGTTGAGTTCTCCCTGCTCAGAAGGATGCTGTGAAGACCACCAGCTGTTGAGTTCTCCCTGCTCAGAAGGATGCTGTGAAGACCACCAGCTGTTGAGTTTGAGTTCTCCCTGCTCAGAAGGATGCTGTGAAGACCACCAGCTGTTGAGTTCTCCCTGCTCAGAAGGATGCTGTGAAGACCACCAGCTGTTGAGTTTCTCCCTGCTCAGAAGGATGCTGTGAAGACCACCAGCTGTTGAGTTCTCCCTGCTCAGAAGGGTGCTGTGAAGACCACCAGCTGTTGAGTTCTCCCTGCTCAGAAGGGTGCTGTGAAGACCACCAGCTGTTGAGTTCTCCCTGCTCAGAAGGGTGCTGTGAAGACCACCAGCTGTTGAGTTCTCCCTGCTCAGAAGGGTGCTGTGAAGACCACCAGCTGTTGAGTTCTCCCTGCTCAGAAGGGTGCTGTGAAGACCACCAGCTGTTGAGTTCTCCCTGCTCAGAAGGGTGCTGTGTGAAGACCACCAGCTGTTGAGTTCTCCCTGCTCAGAAGGGTGCTGTGAAGACCACCAGCTGTTGAGTTCTCCCTGCTCAGAAGGATGCTGTGAAGACCACCAGCTGTTGAGTTCTCCCTGCTCAGAAGGATGCTGTGAAGACCACCAGCTGTTGAGTTCTCCCTGCTCAGAAGGTGCTGTGAAGACCACCAGCTGTTGAGTTCTCCCTGCTCAGAAGGGTGCTGTGAAGACCACCAGCTGTTGAGTTCTCCCCCTGCTCAGACCACCAGCTGTTTGAGTTGCTGTGAAGACTGTGAACCAGCTGTTGAGTTCTCCCTGCTCAGAAGGGTGCTGTGAAGACCACCAGCTGTTGAGTTTCTCCCTGCTCAGAAGGGTGCTGTGAAGACCACCAGCTGTTGAGTTCTCCCTGCTCAGAAGGGTGCTGTGAAGACCACCAGCTGTTGAGTTCTCCCTGCTCAGAAGGATGCTGTGAAGACCACCAGCTGTTGAGTTCTCCCTGCTCAGAAGGGTGCTGTGAAGACCACCAGCTGTTGAGTTCTCCCTGCTCAGAAGGATGCTGTGAAAGACCACCAGCTGTTGAGTTCTCCCTGCTCAGAAGGGTGCTGTGAAGACCACCAGCTGTTGAGTTCTCCCTGCTCAGAAGGATGCTGTGAAGACCACCAGCTGTTGAGTTCTCCCTGCTCAGAAGGATGCTGTGAAGAACCACCAGCTGTTGAGTTCTCCCTGCTCAGAAGGATGCTGTGAAGACCACCAGCTGTTGAGTTCTCCCTGCTCAGAAGGGTGCTGTGAAGACCACCAGCTGTTGAGTTCTCCCTGCTCAGAAGGATGCTGTGAAGACCACCAGCTGTTGAGTTCTCCCTGCTCAGAAGGATGCTGTGAAGACCACCAGCTGTTGAGTTCTCCCTGGCGTTTCCTTCTCGTCTCCCGTTATACCTCCCCCTTCCTGCTCTCTCTCCCTGCCTCCCTCCCCTTCTCCGTTCCTCCCTCCTTTGTGTGTGTGTGTGTGTGTGTGTGTGTGTGTGTGTGTGTGTGTGTGTGTGTGTGTGTGTGTGTGTGTGTGTGTGTGAGAGAGAGAGAGAGAGAGAGAGAGAGAGAGTGTGTGTGTGTGTGTGTGTGCGCGTGTGTGAGCATGTGTGGCATGTGTGAGTGAGTGTGTGTGTGTGTGTGGAGGGGGGGGGGGGGGTACCCGCGCGCGCATTTTTTTATTTATTTATTTTTTCTTCTTTGCATTCGAGGCAAGTAGGTGGCTGCTCAACTTGCCAGGACCGCCACAAATGAAGCGTTTGTGCAGATTCTCTGTCCATCGAAGAGACCCGAAATCAAAAACCTCAGACTGGTGTCAAAAACCTTTCGGAATAGTACTGGAACCTGCAGACCACTGAACTCTTTTCCAAAGTGATAATCGCTTTTCCTTATCGTCAAAAATTTTTACCATCTGCAACCGGTGGGCCGTCAGGAAGTAACAGTTGGTGCCGATTGCATACAGGCCACTCTCTTTACACCCCCTACTCGTAACTTTAAAAGGGCGAAGAAGCTCCGTGGTGCATTGCGGGTGATGGACGCACTACTCTCTACAAAGTATGCGCTTGTAGAGTGCCGGGCTTACATGATGTCAGAGGTCAATTGTGTACAAGAGACTCCATGAAAACCTTGTTCCGAGGTATTGCACCAGAGATTTTAGTTCCTGCAAAAGATGAATATTTTGTCATCTAGTGTAAAAAAAAAAAAATTGCTGAAGAAAGATTTTTAAGCATGTTATGGGTCTTTCAAACATCTGCTTTGTTTGATTTGGGAAAAAAAAAAAGAACTGAATAATTCATTTTGATGGAACGACGGCCACAACATGGTCCATCGGGGTTGTGGTGATGTATTCAAAATGATCCAATGACTCGGCAAGTGTTCGTCAAAAACTCCTTTCTCTTTTGTTCATCCAGTATATGGTCTTGTTGTATGAAGAAAATAGAAACGTATTCAGTACACAATTCAAAACAACATATAACGACGGCAACAGGACCTATACACTATTGATTTCCCATACAGTCCTTCGAATGAGTCTGTAAACCGAGGTTCCGTGTGTGAACGCACGCATAACATCTGCACACACGTAAAATCCCATCACCAACATTCGGAAGAGTAGGCCAGTTTGGCCGTTGGTATGGATGACACGTTATACATAGCATGCACCCTGAGTGAGAAATGGAAAGAATGAAGGAAGTAAGGAAAATGAGTGATCGATATTGAACGATACTGACTGGATGACACGGGAAACGACTGAATGAAGCGCCAGCTGGCAGCTCTTCAGTCGGCACTACCCAGGTAGGCAGCCCGTTGTGTAAACGAGTAATTGTAAAGCGCTTAGAGCTTGGCGTCTAGCCGAGAACAGGCGCTATATAAGTATTCATTCATCATCATCATCATCATCTGTACCGCAAGTTGCTTTTGACTACACACTTCTGCTCGCCTACGACCCAAACCTTTCACAGAAACTTTCCCGTCTCACTCGTCGCCGATGGTGCCAGCCGTGCAAGACGCAGACTTTCAACAGTCAACACCTCTGGAAAGTGCACGGGGGCTGTGTATTGTCGACAGTGTGAAGTCAACACCTCTGGAAAGTGCACGGGCTGTGTATTGTCGACAGTGTGAAGTCAACCCTCTGGAAAGTGCACGGGCTGTGTATTGTCGACAGTGTGAAGTCAACACCTCTGGAAAATGCACGGGCTGTTTATTGTGGACAGTCTGAAGTCAACACCTCTGGAAACTGCACGGACTGTGTATCGTCGACCGTGTGAAGTCAACAGAGATGGCCGGTAACTACCTAGTGCCGCAGCACTGTGTATTACCACTTAAGGGGTCGTTTGGAGAAGACCCATGATCAGTGAGTGCCAGGTTCGACAGGTCGCAGGTTCGATGCTCCACAGAATCAGAAGTACTGTCAGATGCAGGTTAGTGTAGGACCCATAGCGGTGTGGGACTGAGTAGCGGGACTAAGCTAGAGTTAGAGGATGGGTTAAGGTTAGA
>JADBJO010012224.1:0-22500 GCA_016801955.1 Conus betulinus
GCCATGTAGCTGGGAGCGAATGTTCTCCATGAAAACCTTTCTCCCTGGACACCTTGGCTAATACGGCACGCCTTCACTTTTCAAACACGCTCTACTTGTGGCAAAGACTAAAACCATCCGATACAAGTACATTGAATGATAATCACAACGTTGAAAAAAAGAAAGAAAGAAAGAAAGAAAGAAAAAGAAAAAGAAAGAAAGAAGAAAGAAAAGAAAGAATGAAAGAAAGACAAGAGAAACACACCTAACTTAAAAAAAGAAAATCCTCAAGTCACCATCAAACTCTCAAGACTGCTCTGCTTGGTTGATTTTGAGACTGTTGTTCAATCGTGATACTGTCGATAACTTCCTATTCACTCTCCTCAACTTTCTTTTCAGCTGCTCACAAGAGGTTATTCCTTACACGCAGATAGTCATATTTACTCTCAGTTTCATCACGAAGATGTCACATCGCGCAGACAAGTCCACATAAGCTACATCACATTTGTCAAGCTGCACACAGACCACAGTGCGCACGATTTACAGCAGATGAATTTGAAAAAAAAAGCTAGCATGAAAGGACTTTAGACGAAAGTCTCGTGGACACGAGTCACCAGTTGTCTGACCTGCATATACGCCCAGCGCTCTGATTCGATGTTGAGTACATATCTCATATTGTCTACGCCAGTATTATAGTTGTATAGGTGTAAATATGTGTGTATGTACGCATGTGTGTGTGTGTGTGTGTGTGTGTGTGTTGTGTGTGTGTGTGTGTGTGCACGCACGTACGCACACACGTAAAATGGAATTAGAGATTTCCAAGTTATCGAATAAAAATGGGCGAATGGGGAGGAAACTCACTAACATATAACTCCTGGTCAGATACCGGTATTTCGAAACATGATTGTTTCTCCTCAGTGACCGTGGAAAGTGGTAATTTAACTCCTCTGCCTTTTCCGTCTTAAGAAGAATGCTGTCCCAGAAAAAGGCTGGTGTGCAGTACCGTAGTATGTTTGTTGAGTTTTCAAAAAAACAATCAAAGGTGTCACCTAAGAAGCAAAAGAAAATCATAAAAGAGCAAAACAAGCTACATTTCTTTGTGAAAAAGTAGAAAATATAAAAAAGATATCCTCTTAAGACACAAGTGCTGAGGGCCAGTTCTTGGAATGAATCCGCAAGGGACTAAATTACAATAAACCGATAAATTCCAAGGATAAGTACCGAGCACCATTCCAGCAACTTACAGAGCAGCTTGGTGTTGCAATGACTGCAAGAAATATTGAATTATAAACAAAGCTTGCTCTTATACTCTTTGGTTACATTACATTACTGTAAAAAGAATAAAATTATACGTGTAAATCAAACTGGTTTTAGGAAAGGAAGATCTGGCGTTGAACATTTAGTTAAACCATCTACAGAAATAAAGCGCAAATTGTTCGTAGAAAGAGCGTATTGGCAACCTTTTTTATGTAAAAAAAAGCGTATGATCAGGTTTGGCATAGTCGTCTCATGTACAAACTTAAGCAATTGGACTATCTGGAAATATCTACAGATATATCAACAATTTTCTAACAAACAGGTCAGTGGTGGCCATAGTGGGAACAACATACTCTGCCCCTAGGAGTCTAGACATGGGTATCCCACAAGGCTCAGTGACTGCACCTATAATTTTTTTTAACATAATGATACATGACCTGCCAAAGGCGGTATCAAGCAAAAGTAACTCTCGTCCAATATGCAGATGATATATGTATGTGGATGGACATAACCTTTAAAATGTCGATACCACAAAGAGCCCAAAATTACATAAGAAGATTGTACCAGTTTGACCTTGATAACATTGAAAAATACATGTTTCAAAAATGGACTATCTTTATCCCCTGAAAAAAAAATAATATGATACTATTTAACTCTGGTAGTAATCCAGCAAAATTACCGATCTTAAAACTGTTTGGTGAACCTTTAGAATACAAACAAAATGTCAAGTTCTTGGGATTAATTCTTACATCAAAGCTGACATGGGATATGTATTTTGAGTATACTCTAACAAAGGCAAGACATAGCCTAAATCTTTTAAAGACCATTAGTAGATTATCTTGGGGAAAGGACCCTGAAACCTTAGTTCATCTTTCTACAGCACGGGTTAGGTCCAAACGTTCTTATGGACAAGAAATTTATTTTAGTGCTCCAAAATACCTATTACAAAAAGTTAAAAAAGTATTGACTGTAAAGCCTATAAACTAGCCCTAGTCATGCGTCAACAAAAAGAAACATACAGAGCAGCTGGAGTCTTACCGCTTGATGATTATCGTGAACTTGCTACTTCAAAATTTTTATTGAAAGCAAGTACAAGGGACAATTTCATTGGGGAAGAACTGAAACTAAGAACCGAGTCTGATTTTCATAAAGGGCAAACAATACATCATCGCTAATGACATTAGCAACATATACTTCTAATTTAATTGAAAGTTCAGGAATATGCATCAAAGACATGTCAATAAGACCATCATTCACGCCTATACCCCCTAGGAAACATTAAAACCGTCATATGATATCACCTATTCTAAATTGAGAAAAGAAGAAAATATAAATGTTATGAATTCAATTGCAATAAAACGTATCTATGAAAAAATCAAAATCATTTTCAGGTTTTTACAGACGGCTCCGTTCTTGACAATGATAATGTTGGCGCGGCCTTTGTCATACCGGCACTGAAAATTGAAAAATGTTTCTACATCGGCAAAAAAACTGTCATTTTTTTACAGCCGAATTGACAGCCATCATGCTTGCTTTAGAATTCTTGGTGAACTTTCCAATGACAGTATTTAGAACTGTGATATTGGTGGATTCTAAATCGGTTTTGTATTCACTGAACTCCTTCAGTACCGATACACGGCCTGACCTTATGTACGAAATTCATTATTTATTACATTGCTTGTCGGCTAAAGGCACAGTCTTTGAGTTTTGTTGAGTGCCTTCGCACTGTAACATAACTAGAAATGAAATGGTCGACAGAGCTGCTAAAAGAGGCGCAAAAGGTTTAGAGAAGACTGTAGACATGACACGTCCTTTGTCACTCCATGAAAATTACAGGCTGCTAGAAACAACAGCATGAAAAAAAAATAGCAGACATTCTGATGAAAAGACTCTAGCACAAAATACAGCTGCAGTTCCGTTGGAAATTGTATCAAGAAAGTTGTCAAATGCACCGATGTATTATTCTAGACTTGTAACTTTTTTTCCGCCTAAAATATAACGCTTTAAAAAACAAAATTATCCAAAAATGTATAGTCCTTGTGTGGTGCACAAATCACAGTTAATCATATTTTATCCCATTGTAAAAGTGTCCGAGGTTTTCTACCTGATTCAGTCATGGCAAAGAATGTTTCGGAAGAAACATAGAAGATTAATTATATGATACAAAGATTTTACTACAAATTGCTGAATCCCTAATTCACACCCCCATCAGGTCATTCCTGTAGATTTTTTTTTTTTCTTTTCTTTTTCCAATATAGATTAGTGGCGACGGACACATCCACCGACCCACGTTTCTGTATTTTACATTTTGTTTGTTATATGTATCTTTAACATTTCCTCTTTACTGTTAATGCAGTGTTTCACAGTTTTCATTACCTCAAACATTTACACTCTCACAAACTCGCACACACTCACAGACAGAATGCACTCACTCATGCACTCTTTTTGGTAATATCACTTATGGTGAAAAGACGTAAAAACAAAGAACGAACGAACACACACACACACACACACACACACACACACACACACACACACACACACACACACACACACACAAACCGAGTTGTTTATGTTAAGAAAGTAACGATCTACCAGTCCACTAAATTTTACTCAAACGGTTAAACAATTCTTGAGAAGATACGCAAACTGTATGAAGGTCGCTCAGTTAAATAGATAATTGAAACTGCCATGTTGACCTACTACTTCCACCACGGATTATTGTGTCGGTAGAGATAATGAATTAAATGGTAAAACACATATATGCAATTCACAGAGTGACACAAGACTACTTCTGTTCGCAGAATGGTGAAAGTAAAAATCATACTGCCATCTTACACCACTATTTACGTTCTGACCGAAAGGTGAAAGTAAAAATCATACTGCCATCTTATACCACTATTTTACGTTCTGACCGAAAGGTGAAAGTAAAAATCATACTGCCATCTTACACCACTATTTTACGCACTGACCGAATTTGTGAAAAAAGTGCACAGAGCACAGTATCTGCCTTGTTATATCTCCTAATGGGGTTAATGGACAGACAGACAGACAGAGCAAGTTGAAACTCACAGATAGAGTTGTGTTGATCGGCAATGGAACAAATAAACCACGTGAAAACCATTCAATCGCATCCAGTATGTCCTTTTCGGAATACTCATCCCATTTTGCTGGTGAAATGTATTTCTGCCGATCACAGTGGCACATAAGGCCGACCCGCACGTTCCGACCGAACCATTTCACTGCCAGAAGGGCTGCCTTCAGATACTCCGTCAATTGGACCCGACATGTGTTGATTCTATGACAATCATCAGGTCAATTCTGTGACTTCTGACAGACGGATTCGATATATCTGCATCTGGAAAAAAAAGGAAAGCAGGTAAGTATAACGAAAAAAACGCAGAGGCTTTGGACTTACAAGACAATGAAGACCGCAACACACACACACACACACACACACACACACACACGCACACGCACGCATGCAACACACGCACCCCCCCCCCCCCCCCCCCCCCCCCACACACACACACACACATTCGGGCGTGCGCGTACACGCACACACACACACACACACACACACACACACACACACACACACACACATACACACACACACATGCGCGCGCGCGCTTTAGGTGCGAGAGATACCCGCTATTTTGCTGTTGTTGTGGTTGTTGCTTTTATAGTTGATGTGTCTGTGTGTGTGGAAAATCAAGCAAGAGAGTAGAACTGAGATGTGTTAAACAACAATCACGCACACACGAAAACGATAACTTGACACGATAGACATTGAAACATAACAGCAAAAAATAGAGTATCGGACAGCCAAACGAAGGAGCAAATAAATGGTACAACTGACATGACCAGTTTCAGCTAATTGGATCTTCTTTAAGCAGTACAAACAACACTCAAAACAAAAAGAGACGAACAGACAGTACAAACAACACTCAAAACAAAAAGAGACGAACAGACAGTACAAACAACACTCAAAACAACAAAAGACGAACAGACAGTACAAACAACACTCAAACAACAACAAGAGACGAACAGACAGTCACTTGCCTCTCCAGTCTGAATGCAAACTGTGGCGTGCGTGAAAATATAAAACTAGGAGTGGAACTGAAAAGAAGAGGGAAGAGAATGGAGGGAAGACGATACATTTTAACACGGTATTACTGACTGAAAAATGATGATGACGGTAACAGTGTCATCACCTTTCAATCACGAGAAAAGGAAGAAGAGAGATGCATCAATGATGGCTTGGAGCCACATCTATGTCAGAACAACTCGTCAACTTCCTGATTTTGTTCAGACCCTTCACACACCCATCAAATTGACATACATCATTTCCAAGTCAGCTATCTTCCTGGACATGTTCATCTCACTGGAAGACGAACAACTCAAAACCTCAGTTTTCTACGAACTCATTGATTCACATTCATCGTGGACTACACATCTTCCAACCACCCATTCTCAAAAACTCAGCATTCCATACCGTAAATTCCTCTGCCTGGGCAAAACTCCGGCAAACTCGTCTCTGATAACAACAACAACAACAACAACAACAACAACAAACAACAAACAACAACAACAATCATACTCCAAGCAGCCACATGTTTGAGATTTTTGCCAGCTGTCCACACCTCAGCACCATCATTCATGATGCTTTCAGCCGCTCCAGAGCTGTGTCCAGAGCAACTGCCTTGAAAGCTCAACTTCCAACAGAGATAGAACGATCTGCCACTTGCCTACTCTTCCACCCACATCTACGTCCCATTTGCTGAATGCTCAAGTCCAGGTGGTGCATAATAGATCACAAACCGGCCTCTGAGATCAAACCCATCCTCAATGTCAGGCATAGCAAACACCTCAGAGACCTGACTGTGCGCTTCAAACTGCACAGAAGTACCAACCCTAAAGTCTCCCAGTACTTTTCCCTGCCCGAAATGCAACTGCAAAATCTGTCCTTTCACCAAGCTAGACACCATCCTACATGGCCTTAAAGGCTCGTGCTAAATTACACGTATGTTCTCCTGTCAGAGCTGCAACGTTGTAGATGTTGTCCACTGTGAACTGTACAGTAAAATCTACTTAGGTGAGGTATCCCACACACTTGATTGGTGCATTTCTGAACACCTGGCCCACATCTGCCACCCAAACCAGTCGCTCTACATTCAGTCATCCGCAACACAACATCAATTATGTCAAAGTCCTGGCGCTTTGGCAATCACAGAGTGAAAAGTTTGGGCGCACTCGCAGGAATCTTACCTTATTGCCAGAGTGGGGACTCTGCTCACTTGGCATCAACATCCAAAATAGTATGTACTATCCACCCCACCCTAGCACTGGCCCGCAGTACTTCACAGACACACTATCACACTCTCGTTGTTTATGTCATGTATATGATACAGCCAACCTCTCTCCTTTCACTCCTTTACAATTCTTATTTTCTGTGACAATCGTTTCTCTGCTTACTGATCTGTCCACACACTCATCTTAATGTCATTTTTCTTGCTCCCCCTCTGACAAGGGGGTGAGTTACCCGCGGAGTGACAGACAGAGACACAAGAGAGAAGATGCAATTGTACAAATAAAATTTCCTGACTCCAACTTGACTCGTGATCTTACCCGATATCTCGCATTCAACCTTTCTTCTTGGGCAGTTTCCCTTTGGAGCTCTTATATATGCCAACCTCCTTTTTTTTTTCAAAAATATTTACAATAAAATTTCAATAATTTCTTCAGAAAATTTCGTTCACCACTTTGTCTTTCTCACATTTCATGAAAGAGTAACATACACGAATCAACATAACAAGCCCCACAGGCTTCAACCGTTGGCAAAATGACTTTATAAATACTTGATCAGATAAGGCCAACAAGGCCACATAAACACATGTTCTCCAAGTTAGCCACCAGACCACATTATAACCGAATAACTAACATTGCCCTTTAAGGCCACACGTAAGTGGTTAGTCTTCCACTCTTAGACAATCCCAACCTAACTGTGACCTCAGTCAGTCTCTTCGTTTCATTCTTTTTTTCCAGTCTTAGACTTTCACTGTCTGACACTAATTAATTTTTTTTAATATGTTGTCACATAGGGGACTTAGGGAGCAGCTACTACTTTGACGGAGAAAAATCCCCGCAACATGCTGAGACTTTTGTTGATTATAATCGTTTTCATCGTTTAGGTACTACTTCCGTCTACTCACGTTTTTTTTTTCTTGGTGCTTCCAAATCATCAAGAAACATAGGCCCTGTGTATTTTTATGCTTACCTTTTCCTTTTCAAATTTAGGCCTGTAGTGGCAATTTAACCCCTTAATTTACAATTAAACTGTGTACTATAGAGGTGAGGATGACTCCCATATAGCACCTCTAAAACAGCCCCTATTAGATATTAGTACAGTTGACGCCAGAATGTCTGTCTCTCTCTCGAACATCTCTGCTGACTCTGACTGCTGTCTTAGCCAGCCAGTCCAGTAACAGCCAGTGAGTACTGTCATCCTATCAGGGTAAGAATCATGCTTTTCTTGCAGTCAAGCCAAAATCACGCTTTTTCCTGCAGTCAAGCCCAAATCATGCTTCCCTGCAGTCAAGCCAAAATCACGCTTTTTCCTGCAGTCATGCCCAAATCATGTTTTCCTGCAGTCAAGCCCAAATCATGCTTTACTTGCACTGCACTCGCAACTGACCCTACTAAAACCTGACAGGCAAGCTAACTTGTTAACTGAATCACTGACCCCCTCAGGGACTGTGAGTGGAAGCACAGACACTTTCCACATTAGTAGAAAGAAACTCGTAGAGAGTGTGACAGCAGAGAGTCCTCAGAAGAGAAGCCCTCTTCAAGCAAGTGTTTCGGCCCTTATCTCCTGACACTCTAGGGGGTTGGGCCACACCCGGTTCATGACTCCGGATGTCCCTCTGCTGCCCTTTTTTCCCATCTTGGGACGGGCCATGACTGGTATTCGAACCCATGCCCCTCTGGACATGCTCATTTTCCACTTAATGACTCGCGCAACAACCACTGAGCCACAGGGACACCTGATATTTGTAGGAAAGTTAAGCCTTATGAAGTTCACTTTTGTTCCTTCTTGACAGATCCAGCTTGAACACCTCTCTGCCGCTTCTGCCATTGCTTTCAGGGCTCTGGTTTTTTCCTCCCTGCAACTGAGAGCTGTTTCATGAGGCTGTATGCAGACGTTCCTACAAACCCCCTAGCTCCAATTTCTGCAGTGAGGACTTTGACCTGATAGCCTTCTCTCCTCTCAGCCGTTTGCCAGATCAGCATACTGGTATTTTTTTTTTTTACCTTAGTCTGCATTTTGAACTGTTTACGTAAGGGACCTTACTGGTGTTAACTCTAGGTTTACAGACCATCCCCTTGAGCTGGAGTCTAAAGTAGCTTTTACTGATGCATGAAAAAGAAAACACTTTTCAGACACGTGCACTTAATGTGGTGCACATGACACCCTGCATTCCCCTCCTTGTTTTCAGTAGTGCAGCTTTTACTCATTTACCACTTAATTCATTTCCACTTTATCATAATAGCAACAACACTACAAATACTACTTACTACCACCACCATCACTACTACTACTACTACTACTACTAGTACTACTACTACTACTACTACTACTACTACTACTACTACTACTACTACTGCTGCTGCTGTTACTGTTGCTGTTGCTTTTTCTGCTACAAACATCATCATCATCATTATTGCTGCTGTTGTTTTTATTACGATCATCCTTCTAGTCCTCTTCCTGTTATCATCATCATCATCATCATCATCATCATCATCATTATGATTATAGTTATTATTATTATTATTATTATTATATATATTATTATTATTATCACTGTGGTGGTGGTGGTGGTGGTGGTGGTGCTCTTGTTGTTGTTAATTAGTAAATTTAACGAGACTTGCCTGTAAGTTGAGGTTAAATTGGAATTATCTGGAGTCTAGTGATGGGAATGAGCAATTACGTGAGATGTGATGCGCGTGCGTCTAGCCAGTATTTAGACACGAATGACCTCTAAAATAAATTCAACAGACAATATCTGGGAGGGTAAGCAAGAATCACCCACAGCCGAGATGGGAGGGCACGTAATTGCTCATCCCCATCTCTAGACTCTAGATAAATCCACTTTAACCTCACCTTACAGATAGGTCTCGATAATTTTTATAATAATCAATCGTCCGGCGATCGGTCATTAACAATGACGTGAGACTTCAGAGTTTGAGGTCATGAGTACTGAATCAATCACAAAAGCAATATAAACAAGCCGATGGATTTTGTTTGTCCATATTTAATTACACAAGAACTGTAAAGTTTCTGGTAGTCAAAAACCATTTGTAATTTGGCATGCAATCACTAAAACCATTTGTAATTTGGCATGCAATCACTTTCAATCAGTCACTGGGCCAAACAGTACCATGAAGCAACAGTCACTGGGTCAAACTGTACCACGAAGCATCAGTCACTGGGTCAAACTGTACCATGAAGCATCAGTCACTGGGTCAAACTGTACCATGTAGCATCAGTCACTGGGTCAAACTGTACCATGAAGCATCAGTCACTGGGTCAAACTGTACCATAAAGCATCAGTCACTGGGTCAAACTGTACCATGAAGCGTCCGTGACTGGGGTCAAACTGTACCAGGAAGCATCAGTCAGTCACTGGGTCAAAACTGTACCATTAAGCATCAGTCACTGAGTCAAACTGTACCATGAAGCATCAGTCACTGGGTCAAACTGTACCATGAAGCGTCCGTGACTGGGTCAAACTGTACCAGGAAGCATCAGTCAGTCACTGGGTCAAACTGTACCATTAAGCATCAGTCACTGGGTCAAACTGTACCATGTAGCATCAGTCAGTCACTGGGTCAAACTGTACCATGAAGCATCAGTCACTGGGTCAAACTGTACCATAAAGCATCAGTCACTGGGTCAAACTGTATCATGAAGCATCAGTCACTGGGTCAAACTGTACCATGACGCATCAGTCAGTCACTGGGTCAGACTGTACCATGTAGCATCAGTCACTGGGTCAAACTGTACCATGAAGCATCAGTCACTGGGTCAAACAGTACCATGAAACATCAGTCACTGGGGTCAAACTGTACCATGAAAACATCAGTGACTGGGTCAAATTGTACCATGAAGCATCAGTCACTGGGTCAAACTGTACCATGAAGCATCAGTCACTGGGTCAAAAACTGTACCAGAAGCATCAGTCACTGGGTCAAACTGTACCATGAAGCATCAGTCACTGGGTCAAAACTGGACCCTATAGCATTCCTACTTCTTATTTACAAAACTGTCTAGAACTGATTGTCCCAAAGATTTCTGAAGCACAGGTTTGCAGTAGAACTTGGTAAGAGTGGTCTGTGTAGACCACCCAGCCGCTCTCATTATGCAGTCAATAGGCATATCTCTCCTGAATGCTGCTGAAGTGCTAGCTGCTCTGGTGCTGTGAGCTGAAAAACGGCTGATATCCACCCCGGCTAACCTCAAAACAGTTTTAATCCACCTGGATCTAGTGTCTCTTGAGACTTCACTGTGGGATTTGACAAATGAAATGAAGAGTTGTTTCCCTTTCCTCAGAGTCTTTGTCACACTTAAATACTGTCTAAGGTGGGTAACAATACACATTTTTAAAAATTTATTACAAATGACTCTAGTTCTAACGGTTGCACATGTGACCCTGGTTTAGTTTGCTTCAGCACAGCACTAAACACTAAGACACACTTGTCATCTTTAAATCTGACATCCTCACATTTTAATGTGTGGATGGTTTGACCCCTCTGACCAGACAGCAGAGCTAACAACATAACCAGTCTAAGGGTCAACTGCTGAAGAGTCATCTTTCCTACGTCCGGCCAACCAGCTAAGTAATGTAGTACACTATCCACATCCCATGTGTCATGATATTTGGGAACGGAGGGTCTTTCTTCAAACACCCCTTTCACCAGACAGCACACTAATGGGTGACTGCCTACTGCCTCGTGTGCCTGGCCTGTGCAAATAAGCTGAAACTGCACTCCAGGCTAAATGTACTGTACTGTGACTAGCCCCAGAACCATACATTTCTGCAAAAAGTTATTACATGGACATAAGTTGGTGTTTTTATTCCCTTACTATCTACAAAAGTTCTCCACCTTCTTATGTAAGAGTCATACGCTTTCTGGGTAGAGTTTCTCCAAGAGCTCATAACCAAATCAGCGGCCCCACTGCTAAGACCAGAGCTGGTTAAAGAACACCTGAGATCCTGCAAACTAGCAGGTGAAGCCTCTTCTGCTGAATCAGGCGATGGACTGAATCTGGGTGGCTGGGGCGACAGTTTTTTTTTTTTTCCCTGCAGGTCAGACGCTCTGGTTCTACAGTTAGGAGTCACAACAGTACTGGATACCGCGGCTGAGGTGGCCAGTCTGGGACCACCAGCACACCCGAACTCTTATCCCTCTGCACCTTCTGGAGGAATCGGGTGACAACGCTGAAAGGAGGAAAAGCATAGGAATTTATCTCTCCAAGTTACACTGAAAGCATCAATAGCTTCTGCATCTGGATCTGGCCTGAAAGAGATGAATCTTTTCATTTGCGCTTTCAGCCTTGAAGCAAACAAATCTATGCCAGTTGCTGCATTCAGCTGTCTAAGAACAGCTTGCAGAAGACACTGTTCAGCTTCCATTCAGTGTCCAGATTTACCTTCCTGGATTCTGCATCAGCCACCACATTTTCCACTCCTGGTATGTGGGCTGCACTGACAAAGATATTATGTTCACTGCACCAAGACCAGATCTGAAATGTTAAATCGTTACAGGAGTCAGAGTGAGATGTGCCCATGTGGTTTAAGCATGCTATGGCTGTGGTATTGTCCAGCATGAGCCTTACATGTTTCCCTTGAAGCTGCATCTGAAAAAATTTCAAGGCCAAAAATGCAGCTTGTAATTCCAAATACTTTATATGAAATGTCCTTTCTGCTGGTGATGAACCTCCTCCTGAAGAGACTTCTGCACACACACAGCCCCAGCTATGGAGACTTGCATCAGAATGGATCACAATGTCTGGATCTCTGCAACAGACATCATTGAAAGGATCCGGAATATTGTTAATCCATCATGTCAACTCCTTTTTTCCAGCTTTAGATCCATCACCTGGTCAAAGTGTCCTTTGCTTTTCTTTCTTCTTTCTTCAGGGCTCTACACTTACCTCTCTCCAACTGCTGCTGTAATGCAGGGGCCCAAATTTAACAGCGGGAAAGCTGGCCACCATTATTAGCCCAATGACTTTTGCCAAATCTCTTATGGATATATCAACCGCCTTCAGCAGGTTCTTGCAGCTTAGAAGCATTTCTCTTTCCTTTCAGAGGTCAAAGTGACCGTCATTGAGACTCAGTCAATGATCATTCCTAAATACTGAATCACAGTAGTTGGTTGAAAAACTGACTTTGTGGGATGTACAATAAGTCCTAGCTTATGAAATATGTCCAGTGTGTCCATAACACTTTCCTGGCACTGTCTCTTTGAAATGCCCATATGCAAGGAATCATCCGCGAAAAGTGTTGAGATATTTCCTTTCAATCTCAAGGCAGCAAAAACTGGCTTCATTATTTTTGCGAACAAAACGTGGTGCCAATGCCAGTCCATTTGGGAGCGCATTGTTTTCGAAATTGTTTCCTTTTCATTCAAATCACAGCAGCTTTCCGTGTTCCTTGCAAATGGGTACAGAGTAGTAAGCATCTTTCAAGTACAATGATGCCATATAGCAGTTTTTTTTGCTAACCAAAGCCAAGGCTGTAGTCAAAGTGCCCATCTTAGAATGGTGATATGTTATTTCTTCATCTAGACTTTTAGGTTTAGTATCATTCTCTCTGTGATCCATCTTTTTTCTGCCGAGTGAAGATTGGTGACAAAACTTCTCCATGAATGTGCTCACACTCTGTTATGACTTTTTTCCTGATCAATTTGTCAATTTCTTCATCAGTAACAGCTGTTTCTGCCGCATTCATTCTGCATGAATATGAGGGTGGACATGACGAAGTAGCTAAGTCTTCCAGATTACAGTCAGTCTCAATTTCAGACCCAGTCACTGATTTTAGGATGTTGGGATCTGATGTCAGCTTTCGCCAATTTTCTGTAAATTTAGCCCGTCTTCCTGCTTCAAACTCTTCTGCTTCAAGTGTCAGCAACTGAACAATGCTGTCTAACTGTGCATCAAAATCACTTACCTCAGTTACTGAGACTGAGAGAAGCTGTTCCTCTGGTTGCGCCTTTGGGAAAGCTGTTGTAGCGATGCCCTTGTGTCTGTGGTTTGGGGTACTGATAGCCCCCACGTCTGGCTGGGAAATGCTTGTTCAAGACGGCCCCTAAGAAAGACCCTTTCCTGTTGCCCCCATTTCCGTCATACTGGAAGCGACTAAATTTGGGGTTGTTTCCCTTTTTCCCAGCAGACAGAGCCTTGTAGCCTATCTTCTCCATCTCGTTTATATCTCTGAGGGTGGATGCAAGATTGTCGCCAAACAAATCTTCCGTAACGGCAATCGTTTCGTCGCACAAGCACGGATTGACCGGTGGACACATCGCTCAACTACGGAACATAGACAGCTCATGGGTGCCGTGCCCTAGCAACGCAGTGGCATCTGTGCAGCTCCTTATTACTTCTGCATTTTGTCGCGAAGCCTCGTTCTGCCACGCGAGCAATCGCGGTTGTCGCCTTGATAATGGCGAGCTGGGCGTGTGCAATCTTCAGATCCGATTTGCGTTGATCTGTTGAAAGTTTGGAGCCTACCTCCTTGTTTACCAAAGGCACAACTATTTTTTCACAATTTTCCGGTCGATTGTGCGCCTCAAATTTGTCCTTCTGGACCTTTTCGCTCAGCTTTCAGCTAAAAACGCGCATTGAGCACTTGTTCGATTTCATCGAACAACTGAGCGTTGTCTTTCTTAGATGTGCTATAGGTAGAAGTAATGGCATTTCCCACAGTCGGTGCCTTTTCACACTGCTGTAAATCTAACTCTTCTTGATCCTCTTGTAAAACAAGGACATCGCGTTCGTCATATTCGACGTCAGAATCGTTTCCGCTCATGTCTCCGGCATCGAGTTTTACGTTTTAACGAAATTCTCAAAAGAGTATCAAATTCATCAAACCTCTTTTCCCATTTCGCATCCAAACTTTGCGCTACACCTTGAAGCCTGTCCTCTAATTTTTTCCCCCAGTTTGGAATCTCTCAAGTCCTTACCTTCAACGGCCGGCCTTTCATCTTGATCATGTGAGGCCATGGTGCCAGACTTGGTACCGGTACCGGGCTGAAAGCCGGCAATTACGATATTGTTGAGCTGAGCAGCAACACGAAATCTGGCTGATAAAAAGTCACTGAAAGGACCCAGCCTTGCTATTTTAGCTAAATAAAGTTAAAAGAGAATAAAAAGGAATGGACTGACCTCATGAAACGATGGTGTTTCTTTTGTTTTGTCTTGTCTCTGGCATGATACAAACATCACTGGCTAGATGCGCGCGCATCACATCTCACGTCATTGTGAATGACCAATCGCTAGACGACTGATAATGTTGTTGCTGTTGTTGTTGTTGTGTTGTTGTTGTGTTGTTGTTGTTGTTGTTGTTGTTGTTGTTGTGTTGCTGTTGTTGTTGCTATTCTCATTATTACCATCATTAGTATAATTGTTGTCATTGTTATCGTGATCATTGTCATCATAATCACCATCATCATCATCATTATTATTATTACTTTCGTTATCACAATGTTATCAATAGCAGCAGCAGCAGCAGCAGCAGTAGTAGAAGTGGTAGTAGCAAGTGGCAGTAGTAGAAACTGTAGTGAGGATTATCATCATCATCATCATCATCATCATCATCATCATCGTCGTCGTCGTTGTCGTCGTCGTCGTTGTCGTCGTCATCATCATCATCTTTATTATCATCATTCGTAGTAGTAGTAGTAGTAGTAGTAGTAGTAGTAGTAGTAGTAGTAGTAGTAGTGTTATTATCATTATTATCAACATTACCATGATGATGATGATGATGTTGATGATTGCAGTTGTTGTTGTCATATCATATCATTTCCACTATCCTATCTTATGATGAATTTTATTCCTTACATATTTTACTGATTTATTATGCATGTGTTATATTTCATAGATTTTATATTTCTTTCTATCTGATCTTCGATATCAAAGTAGTAGTAGTAGTAGTAGTAGTAGTAGTAGTAGTAGTAGTAGTAGTAGCAGTAGCAGTAGTAGTAGTGGTGGTGGTGGTAGTGGTGGCAGTAGTAGTGGTAGCAGTAGTTGAAGTATAATTATTTGTAGGTTTTCTGAAATGTAATATACCTTTTACTCTATTTAATAATAATAATAATAATAATAATAATAATAATAATGATGATGATGATGATGATGATGATGATGATTACTATTATTATTATTATTATTATTATTATTATTATTATTATTATTATTATTATTATCGCACATATTATTGTGACGCTCTTCTTCTTCTTCTTCTTCTTCTTCTTCTTCTTCAACCACTATTTTAATTGTTATCATTACTTTTGATATCGTTGTTATTTTTGTTGTTGGTGTTGTTATTGTTGATATCATCATCGTCATCATCATCGTCATCATCATCATCATCAACATCCATCATCATCATCATCACCATCATCATCATCATCATCACATAATGGTACTATTTTTTTTAAACTCTCATCATCATTTTAACATGTACCTTCCCACTGCAACCTCTTCCCTCTTTTTACGGTTCCATTCCGTCGTAGTCTGACTTTTTTCACCCACGGCACGGTTAGCACGCAGACTGAAGAGAGATAATGACTGGCTCTTCATGTTTGGCTTCTACTGCTGTGACAGCATGTTGTTTGTACGGCCTGAAGAAGATCCAGTAGGTCAAACCTGTTGTGCCTGTTTTGCAATGCATTTGTTCCTGCGTTGGCAGCTCAGTAAATCTGTTTTTGC
The DNA here is from genome assembly GCA_016801955.1 of Conus betulinus. Lineage (NCBI taxonomy): Eukaryota > Metazoa > Mollusca > Gastropoda > Neogastropoda > Conidae > Conus > Conus betulinus. Next base: position 16,232 of record JADBJO010012224.1, read on the forward strand.
TTTATATTTCAGTTTTTGCATGCAGACACACAACTGTGAAACCCAAACAAGCAAAACTCAAAAGGGTGAAATCAGTTGGCATGCAACTATGCACTGTGTGGATAAGTGTGATCAGTATTTACTATATGTAAGCCTTGAATTCAATACAGTCACACTAGTCTTAAACTATCCTAGAAAATGATTGGGAATGATTATGTAAGTAATGAAGTGTGTGTGTGTGTGTGTGTGTGTGGGGGGGGGGGTGCTTGTGTGCGTGCGTGCGTGCGTGCTTGTGTGCGTGCGTGCGTGCGTGCGTGCGTGTGTGTGTGTGTGTGTGTGTGTGTGTGTGTGTGTGTGTGTGTGTGTGTGTGTGTGTGTGTGTGTGTGTGTGTGTGTGTGTGTGTGTGTGTGTGTGTGTGTGTGTGTGTGTGTGTGTGTGTGCGCGCGCGTGCGTGCGCGCTCAATTATTACTTTTTACTTACAGTCGTAAGCAAAAGGCACATGGAGTTGATATTCACTGTGTGCTTCATCTGAAAAAAAGTGTGATATGGTGATAATAAAATTAATCTATAGCTATTGATCACACAGACGTGCAAACACAACCATCTATTAGTCATCAGGGTGCTATGTTCCTACCATTCTTAGACGTGGTAACGACCTTCTGGTCTTTAATTGAACTGTCGCCTCTTCCTTCGATTTGCAGACGTGGAAACGACCTGCTGATGTTTGAAATGCTACCTCCTAAGTGTTTACAGTTGTGGAAATGGTCCATTGGTCTCTACAGTACAGTACTCTCTCCTATGGTCCATTGGTCTCTACAGTACAGTACTCTCTCCTAAGGTTTCACGGCAGTAGGCATGGTGCCTTCATCTTAGAGTGCTACTTTTCAACCGTTCAACCTTTCCATGACGATGTCCATGCTTCACAGCCATACAGCAGCGATGTAATAATTACCCCATCGTAGGCAGTCAGCTTGGTGCACAGTGTCACGCCATGCTCATCCCACACTCTCCTCCGTAGCCTGTCAAAAGAAGCACCGGCTCTCGCAAGTCTGCATGACACTTCCAAGCAGGTCACGCTTTGTTTCCTCCATTTCAGTGCTAGGGTCTGGAGCAGGTTAAAGAATCACTTCTGTTTTCCGCAGCAGACTGATGGACAGTCCGGAGGCTTCAGCTGCTGACGACAGGCGACTGGAGAGCTCCTGCAGGTCTGGCTCTTTCAGTGCTGCTAGGGTGCGATCGCTGCGAACAGGGAATCTCTCACCAGGACCTCAAGGACTTTGGATTTTGCCATCAGGCGCCTACAATCAAAGAAGTGACCATCACATCTGAGGCAATTAGTGATTCCCGCAGTAGTGGGAGGGAAGGGCAGCAAACAGCAAGGTACGCGCATGGCAGTTTGTCTGGTGGGGGCGTCTTGAGCTGGTGGGGCTCTGCAGTTATGAAATACGGGCTGGATCACCTATGTGCACGCTGTCGCGGAGGTTCTGTTCCATTGCACGATGGCATGTGAACCTTGACATCCGAATGGAATGCCCTGCCTGCATCTTATGTCAACACAGTGCAGATTTCCAATGGTGGTGCACGATTGCTCCCAGGTGGTTGGCTTGGCAGTTTAAGACATTGCTTCTCTGGGTCCCATCGGCACCGTAAGGTGTCTTGGTTTCTTTTTGTGCTCGGAAAAAAAAAAACGTCGACGGTTTTTTTGCTTTACTAGTTTTACACTAGTGCTTACATTACAGTGTCACGCTCCTAACTGGAAAAAAGGTTCATTATTTGTTGCTTCTTGCATCATGATTAGAAATTTCTTCTCTTATCCCGTGCAGTTTTTGCCTAGTTCATTCAAACTGTAATACTCCCTGCTAAAAAACAGCAGATCAGATGCAAAATGAATGTTCCTTTTGCAATGCATCAACACTAACACACTCAGGCAACAGGGCATAATGGATCAGAAATGCCATCCGGTATCTAGTTAATATGTTGCGAAGCCAGTGGCAGATGATGGAATTGAAATGTTGCCCGGTATTTAGCAGAAGCCTGCAGCACAGCCAGTGGCAGATGATGGAATTGAAATGTGCCCGGTATTTAGCAGAAACGTGCAGCACAGCCAGTGGCAGATGATGGAATGAAATGTTGCCCGGTATTTAGCAGAAGCCTGCAGCACAGCCAGTGGCAGATGATGGAATTGAAATGTTACCCGGTATTTAAACAGAAGCCTGCAGCACAGCACAGCCAGTGGCAGATGATGGAATTGAAATGTTGCCCGGTATTTAACAGAAGCGTGAAGCGTAGCCAGTGGCAGATGATGGAATTGAAATGTTGCCCGGTATTTAACAGAAGCCTGCAGCACAGCCAGTGGCAGATGATGGAATTGAAATGTTACCCGGTATTTAACAGAAGCCTGCAGCACAGCCAGTGGCAGATGATGGAATTGAAATGTTGCCCGGTATTTAACAGAAGCGTGAAGCGTAGCCAGTGGCAGATGATGGAATTGAAATGTTGCCCGGTATTTAACAGAAGCCTGCAGCACAGCCAGTGGCAGATGATGGAGTTGAAATGTTACCCGGTATTTAACAGAAGCGTGCAGCACAGCCAGTGGCAGATGATGGAATTGAAAATGTTGCCCGGTATTTAACAGAAGCGTGCAGCACAGCCAGTGGCAGATGATGGAATTGAAATGTTACCCGGTATTTAACAGAAGCCTGCAGCACAGCCAGTGGCAGATGATGGAATTGAAATGTTGCCCGGTATTTAACAGAAGCCTGCAGCACAGCCAGTGGCAGATGATGGAATTGAAATGTTGCCCGGTATTTAACAGAAGCGTGCAGCACAGCCAGTGGCAGATGATGGAATTGAAATGTTGCCCGGTATTTAACAGAAGCCTGCAGCACAGCCAGTGTGCAAGGGGATAAGGGAGGGGAGGGGGGGAGGGTACTGTCCATCCTAAAACATACCACACTCTTTAAGAGTCAAGCACAGTTCGGAAAACAGTCACTTCCCATTACCACAGTCCATTTAACGGTCATTTCCCATTGACACAGTCCATTTTACAGTCATTTCCCATTGACACAGTCCATTTTACAGTCATTCCCCATTGACACAGTCCATTTAACAGTCATCCCCATTGACACAGCCCATTAACAGTCATTTCCCATTGACACAGTCCATTTTACAGTCATTTCCCATTGACACAGTCCATTTTACAGTCATTCCCCATTGACACAGTCCATTTAACAGTCATCCCCATTGACACAGCCCATTAACAGTCATTTCCCATTGACACAGTCCATTTTACAGTAATTTTCCATTGACACAGTCCATTCAACAGTCATTTCCCATTGACACAGTCCATTTTACAGTCATTTCCCATTGACACAGTCCATTTTACAGTCATTACCCATTGACACAGTCCATTTAACAGTCATCCCCACTGACACAGCCCATTAACAGTCATTTCCCATTGACACAGTCCATTTTACAGTCATTTCCCATTGACACAGTCCATTTAACAGTCATCCCCATTGACACAGTCCATAACAGTCATTTCCCATTGACACAGTCCATTAACAGTCATTTCCCATTGACACAGTCCTTTAACAGTCATTTTCCCATTGACAGAGTCCTTTAGCAGTCATTTCCTATTGACACAGTCCATTAACAGCCATTTTTCCCATTGACACAGTCCATTTAACAGTCATCCCCATTGACACAGTCCACTTTACAGTCATTTCCCATTGACACAGTCCATTAACAGTCATTTCCCATTGACACAGTCCATTTAACATTCCCCATTGACACAGTCATTTAACAGTCATTCCCCATTGACACAGTCCTTTAACAGTCATTTCCCATTGACACAGTCCATTTAACAGTCATTCCCCATTGACACAGTCCATTAACACAGTCATTGACTCCCCATTGACACGGTTCCCATTGAACAGTCATTTCCCATTGACACAGTCCATTAACAGTCATTTCCCATTGACACAGTCCATTAACAGCCATTTCCCATTGACACAGTCCATTTAACAGTCATCCCCATGACACAGTCCATTTAACGTCATTCCCCATTCACAGTCCATTAACAGTCATTTCCCATTGACACAGTCCATTAACAGTCATTTCCCATTGACACAGTCCATTAACAGTCATTTCCCATTGACACAGTCCATTAACAGCCATTTCCCATTGACACAGTCCATTAACAGTCATTTCCCATTGACACAGTCCATTAACAGCCATTTCCCATTGACACAGTCCATTAACAGTCATTTCCATTGACACAGTCCATTAACAGCCATTTCCCATTGACACAGTCCATTAACAGTCATTTCCCATTGACACAGTCCATTAACAGCCATTTCCCATTGACACAGTCCATTAACAGTCATTTCCCATTGACACAGTCCATTAACAGCCATTTCCCATTGACACAGTCCATTAACAGCCATTTCCCATTGACACAGTCCATTTAACCAAAGTGAGAGGGCGGAAGAGGCGGGAGATTTTTCATAAACCCGAGGATGGCCTCCAGGGGAGATTAATATCACAACAACACGCGGATGTGTGGCGAATTCATGCCGGTTTTTTTACGTGCCAACAGAGTGGTAGTAGTAGTAGTAGTAGTAGTAGTAGTAGTAGTAGTAGTAACACTTCTATCATTTTACGCCTTTTTCACAAATTTCAGTTTCAGTTTCATGAAGAAGGCGTCACTGCGTACGGACTAATCTATATAGGCTACACCACATCCGCTAAGTTTTGAGACCACGCTACGCATGATTTGAAGCTGATGGCTAAATGAATTAACGACAAAGATGAGACAATTGAAGAAGAGGGTCTCCTGGCTACGACTCAGCGGATGTCTGACCTACGCATTAGCCCAACGCGCTGGTCAGACCTTGAACACCTACCTACCATGTGTGTGTGTGTGTGTGTGTGTGTGTGTGTGTGTGTGTGTGTGTGTGTGTGTGTGTATACATGTGTGTGTATGATGTGTGGGCATGGGCCATGTGTGTGCGTGGGAGCGCGCGCGCCTGTGTGTGTGTGTGTGTGTGTGTGTGTGTGTGTGTGTGTGTGTGTGTGTGTGTGTGTGTGTGAGTGTGTGTGTGTGTGTGTGTGTGTGTGTGTGTGTGTGTGTGTGTGTGTGTGTGTGTGTGTGTGTGTGTGTGTGTGTGTGTGTGTGCGCACGCGCGTGCACGAGCGCGCGCACGTGCAGGTATGTGCGCACGTTTGTTTTGTTTGTTTGTGTGAGCGTGCGTGCGTGTGTGTGTGTGTGTGTGTGTGTGTGTGTGTGTGTGTGTGTGTGTGTGTGTGTGTGTGTGTATGGATATACATGTGTGTGTATGATGTGTGCACATGGGCCCATGTGTGTGCGTGGGGGAGCCGCGATGCGCGCGCGCCTGTGTGTGTGTGTGTGTGTGTGTGTGTGTGTGTGTGTGTGTGTGTGTGTGTGTGTGTGTGTGTGTGTGTGCGTGCAGAAGTGCGTGTGCGTGTGTGTGTGTGTGTGTGTGTGTGTGTGTGTGTGTGTGTGTGTGTGATTTGTGGGTTTGTGTGAGCACACGTATCTGTATGATAGCTATATGTGCACATATCTGTGTGTATGTGTGTGTCTTTGTATTTGGGCGTGCGCGCTTGTGCGTGTGTGTGTGCATGTGTACGTTTATGTGTATGAGTGTGTGTGAGCGCGTGTGTCGGTGTGGACGTGCAAATGCACACATGTGTATATATGTGTGTGGGTAAGAGCAAGCGAACGTACGCACACACGTTCATATGTGTGTGTGTGTGTGTGTGTGTGTGTGTGTGTGTGTGTGTGTGTGTGTGTGTGTGTGTGTGTGTGGAGAGAGAGAGAGAGAGAGGAGAGAGTGAGAGAGAGAGAGAGAGAGAGAGAGAGAGAGAGAGAGAGAGAGAGAGAGTGCCGTATGCGTGTAGGGAGGAATATCTGTGGTGTGGTGTGGTGAGTGTGTGTGTGTGTGTGTGTGTGTGTGTGTGTGTGTGTGTGTGTGTGTGTGTGTGTGTGTGTGTGTGTGTGTGTGTTGTGTGTGTGTGTGTGTGTGTGTGTGTCTGTGTATGTGTGTGTGTGTGTGTGTGTGTGTGTGTGTGTGTGTGTGTGTGGTTATTGTGACGTTGTGCGTGAATGTTCAGAAAATGACTTAGGAACAAGAACAAGACCATCGATTACAGCATATATGTGGACGCGCACTCTCTCTCTCTCTCACACACACACACACACACACACACACACACACACACACACACACACACAACACACACACACTCATACTCACTCACTCA
>JADBJO010012224.1:27500-35000 GCA_016801955.1 Conus betulinus
TGGGTTCGGGTGATGAGTGTGTCCAGGAATATCTTCCCTTCTGCTTCAGTTTCCGAGGTGAATTGGATACTGTCATCGATGGAATTCAGGTGAGTGGTGAAGCTGTCAACCTCCGTCTCCTGTATGCGGGTCATGGTGTCATCCATATAGTGGTACCAGATGCTGGGGGGGGGGGGGTGGGGAGTGGGGGGGCGTTGGCAGCAGTCTCAAGGGCTACTTTTTTTTTCAAAATGTTCCATGTACAGGTTGGCTACCACTGGAGGTATTGGCGAACCCATGGCAGCTCCTTGTTTCTGCTGGTAGAACTCATGGTTGAAGGAAAAGTAGATGCTAGTGAGCCAGAGTTCCAACAGTTCTAGCACCTGTTCTGTGGTGAGTTCACACAGGTGACGAAGGTGGTAGTCATCCTCAATCTTCTCCCGAATGATTTGGAGAAACCAAGATCTTATCTACAGAGCCCTCCTCACAAAAAGAAAAAAAAAGTTAAAGAAACCATCGAAATCAAGACCAGACGTCCCAGCCTGAACAGAGATCAAGGCTTTGTTGCTGTTCCCCCTTGCTCTTTCATCCTCTTTCTGTGTCTCGCGCGCGCGCGCGCGCGCGTGTGTGTGTGTGTGTGTGTGTGTGTGTGTGTGTGTGTGTGTGTGTTGTGTGTGTTTGTTGTTGTTGTTGTTGCCGTTGTTGCTGCTGCTGCTGTTGTTGTTGTTGTTGTTGGCATGTCAACCCTTTTTTCATTGATCATTGCCCTTCATTTCCTTTCCAACCAGTATCATCATATTTTACTATGATGGTAGAAAGAAACTCATGAAGAACGTGGCAACAGAGAGTCCTCAGAAGAGAAGCCCCCTTCAAGCAAGTGTTTTGGCCCGAATCTCCTGACACTCTAGGGGGGTTGGGCCACACCCGGTTCATGACTCCGGATGTCCCTCTGCTGCCCCTTTTTCCCATCTCGGGATGAGCCATGGCTGGGATTCGAACCCATGACCCCCTGGACATGCTCAGTTTCCACTTAATGACTCGCGCACTAACTACTGAGTCACTTGGACACCTGATATTTGTAGGAAAGTTAAGCCTTATGAAGTTCACTTTTGTTCCTCCTTGACCAGATCCAGCCTGAACACCTCTCTGCTGCTTCTGCCATTGCTTTCAGGGCTCTGGTTTTTTTTCCCTCCCTGCAACTGAGAGCTGTTTCATGATACTGTATGCAGACGTTCCTACAAACCCCCTAGCTCCAGTTTCTGCAGTGAGGACTTTGACCTGATAGCCTTCTCTCCTCAGGCTGTTTGCCAGATCAACATACTTTTCAGTCTTGTAGATTTGAGCTGCCTCCATTCTGTTCTCATATGGCACCGTGAGCTCGATCATGATCAGCTGTTTGGTTGACTGAGAGTGGACAACTATATCTGGTCTCATGCCACTCTTGCCTATGATCTCTGGGTGACTCCTCCATTCTGTGAGGTCTGCAGTGCACTCCCAGTCATCTGATCCTAATACCAACACTATGTTACTCCTCATAATTAGACACACATTAAGGTCATCATCCACCCATAATACTGTTTACATGCCCCACTCCCTTCCCTCGTATATAAGTGTTTTGTTTTTATAAGATATGTTACCCTTTTCTCTTTGACCTTTTCCATTTCTGCCCAACCAGTATCATTCTATTAATGCCAACGCATTATTTCGCGTACAACACTGAATACCATCCAATAGTATTGTTCATTTTTCCAGTAATACTGTGTGGATGAGTTTCTCATCCCTTCACCCGATACATGGGTATAAGTAGGTGGGGAGATATGAACTTTCCTTTCCCTACCCCCCCCCCCCCCCCCCCCCCCCCCCCTCCCCCCGATCCCTCAGCAACAACACTAGCCCTTCACCCATTGATTACATTCCTTCTTTGCCAATCATTATTACCATTACCCACATCCCCATATAACTACTATCAACATAGTCACCACCCATTCGTTTTTTTTCTTCATGTATCACTCATAGTCTTACCGCTACTATCATCAATTTACCATAATCACTACCGTCAGTAATATATATAGTCCTTACCACTACTATCACTACTATCATCAATTTACCATAATCACTACCGTCAGTAATATATATAGTCCTTACCACTATTATCACTACTATCATCAGTTTACCATAATCACTACCGTCAGTAATATATCATACCATTAAACAATTACAAAAACAACCCACAAACCCTACTGTTACACCACCACCCTCCACCCCCTTTTATTTTTCTTTGTTCCCTTGAGTGTTTAGCCACTATCAACACTACAACTGTTGTCGTCGTATTATCAAAACAAAACGAAACAAAAAAAAAAAAACAAACAAACAAACAAAGCAACCTCTTCTTATTATTTACGTTTCATTATCGCCACTATTATCACTATTATTTATCATCATTAGCATCATTATTATTTCAAGTCCCATGATCCCTTCTTAACCCGCCTCGTTTTCACCAACAGCCATTTTTGCGCCGAATATGAGAAGATAAGTGGTTGTTCGTTCTTCGTTTTCAGTGTCCTGAATGTTGTGTTGTTTTTGCCTGAAGAAGACCCAAGAAGTCAAAACGCATTGTGTGTTTCCTGTGCTCTGTTTGTCTGGATGGCGTGGTGGAACTAACACGGTTTCTTTTTTAAAATTCAATTCATTTTCCGCCCATAGTCACCTCGTTTTGAAACTAACATCATTAAAATGTTACATCTTAGGAGGAAATTCTTGTATGGATGACTACAAATGTGAATACACCTTATCCTGCATCATTTCTATGTGTGTAAAATCATATTGTAAATTGAATCTTAGATATAAATAAATGTCAACGTTGAATTTAGAAATTGTGTCAGATTCGTATATTTTCACGAAGGACGTGTCAGAGGATTACCAACTTATAAACACTACAATTCACAAAGCTAATACCTTATTACAAAACGGTTCTCACTTCTTAAAAGAACATGGAATGTCTTTAGAAAAGGAAAAGTATACTGTTTGAAATTATTCCCTGGTGACAAAGCAACTCTTTTTGTAATGGAGAGTCACATTAATTCACCTCGACTAAAACTCAGCAGAGCCAACACCTGAGTTATGCCGAATCCACTTTCGTTTACTTCTGATCCTGGATAAAAGAATAAAGTTAAGGAATGGAGGTCCAGTACAACTTCAGAACACTTCAATTGACAGTTCAAAGTGAGGTCACTAATGATTTTTTTTTTCTTAAAAATAGGTTATCTTTTTTCTTTACATCAAATCACATGATATCCTCATGATCTCTCTCTCTCTCTCTCTCTCTCTCTCTCTCTCTCTCTCTCTCTCTCTCTCTCTCTCTGTCTGTCTCTGTCTCTCTCTCTCTCTCTCTCTCTCTCTCTCTCTCTCTCTCCTCTCTCTCTCTCTCTCTCTCTCTCTCTCTCTCTCTCTCTCTCTCTCTCTCCCTCTCCTATCTCCCCTCTCTCTCTGTGTCTCTCCATCTGTGTGTCTGCCTGTGTGTCTCTCTGTCTGTCTGTGTCTGTCTGTCTGTCTGTCTCTCTCTCTCTCTCTCTCTCTCTCTCTCTCTCTCTCTTCTCTCTCGTTTTTTTTTTTGACGACTTTGGGAATTTTTACGCTTACAATACAGGCGTGAAACCTCCAGCTGGTACAATCGCGATGATGAATTATTGAAGGTAGACAGACTGCTCAGCTAAAGGTCACACGAACAATGACAGAGACTGTGACAAAAACCCTCTAGAAAACTGCAAATGGAGAAATGCTCTTTAGCTCTAGGCAATACAATGTTCACAACAGAATGCAGCTTTGTTAATCCCTGACTGGAAAGAGCAAGACGTACTGAAGGCTTAGCACTCAGCGTCGAGCTTCTTCATCTTCACTATATAAATAATTTCTAAGGCAAACAACTGAAAAAAGAGGTCATCTGGTAAGATTGAAGATAAAGTCAAAATACAGAGAAGCAGACAAAAACTACCTATCTTTACCTCCCTCCTGCATAGGCTCAAAGAGATTTTTCCATTCAATGGACTCTCCTCCAAGTGGATCCTCAAGCATAGGCTCAAAGATTTTTCCACCTACATTCTATGATGTTAATTTTTTAGCGACTTATTTCCTTACCAAACTTTCTTTTGTTTCACTTCTACCCTTCCAAGGCAGCTTTGGGGTGCTGTTAGATTCTTTTTTATTTCAACCTTTGGTGGTGAGAACACCACAGAATTCTAGACAGTCGTGTATCTCCATTTGATGCCAATGGAGCACAGATAATTTCCTTGATATGTCTGACCTACCTGATGAAAGGTTTCGGAGCAGGCAATACGAATAGATCTACATAATCGAGGAGTGTATAATGGTTCTCCTAAACTGTAGTAATTGGTCTAACTTATCTACTATAATTTTCTGATTTTATTTTCTTCTCTTTCCACCCTCTTTTCATTTCATATTTACATCTTTGCGAAATTTTAAAGTAATGAGGAAAGAATTGTTAGCCTACACTGGTTTTCCCCACGTCTGACCCAGCGGGCGATATGAATGGTTCTGTCTTCAAAATGGGTTTGACTGTCCCCATATGTTGATGATACCGAGGACTTTCATACTTAAAACAAAACAAAATTCCCTATCTTTCTATTTCCCCCCCCCCCCCCCCCCCCCCCCCCCCCCCCCCCCCCCCCCCCCCCCCCCATACCTTGTTTTTTCTTTCTTCAATTTTTTTGTTATTGAATCTGTTAAATCACAAATGTAATAAAGGAGGAATTGTTAGCCTGCACATCTGTTTCTCCAACACTACTAATTGCTCAACATATTATTTGTTTGGTTGGTCAGTAGCAGTTGGCATGTCTCAGGAGGTCCAAGTAAAGGCTGTCCTGCACAATTCTTAACAGCTGTAAGCCATTATGTGATTGACAATGCTTGGGTTGTGTTAACGGTAAAGCTGACCAGTGACACCCGTTGACCTCCCTTGTTTCCTTAAATGGGTCCTCTCAAAAAAAAAAAAAAGCTAAAACGGTATCCCCAACATCTATACCGTCTGTATAATGATTTAATTTGTTAGCGACTTGTTTCTTTACAATACTTTCCATTCGTTTTTGCTTTTCCACCCTTTGTTGGCTGCTTTTTGCAGTGCTGGTGGATTTCATTTTTGAACCCATGGAGATGAGAATACCACAGAATCGTAGACAGTGGTAAACTTCCATTTGATGGTGAGGAAACACAGACACAATCAGCCATGTCTTTCTGATGAGTCCGATCCACAGGACGAAAGGCCTCAGACCAGGTAATATGAATGGTTGTCTTCAAGATGGGTTCCAATGGTCCACATAAGCTGCTAGCGAAGGATTTTGTTATTCATATCTCCCTGATTTTTCATTCTCATTTTGTCTACCGCTATCCCCACTCCCCTCCCTTCCTTTTTTTTAATCTCTGCTGGTTTGTCTTTTGCTAGAAACTCGAGGAGTAACTCCTGAATAAGATTTGTATTACTTTAAAAACTGGACTGAAGGAATGGATATAAAATTTGATATGTCGTTTGTTTGAACAGTGTGACCGATGCGTAGGTATCATAGTGATGTGTCTTTGAAAACTGGATTGAAAGAGTAGATAGGGGTCTGTTTGAAAAGAGGGTGGAAGGAGCATATGTTAAATCTGACTTATGTTTTATTTCCAAACGCTATTGAAGGAAAATTATATCAAGTCTTATTTGTCATCTGTTTGAAAAGAGAACTTAAAGAGTAAGTATTAAATGTAATTTCTCTTTTGTTGTGTAGAAGTAGAATATATTGCAGATGATTTGTCTTTTATTCGAAAAGTGGCCTGAAGGAACAATGCTACATCTGATGAAAGGCAATTCAGCATTCTATGTCAGTCTTGGTGTTTTGAAATAAGTGAATATCAGATGAAAAGCAGCAGCACAGGGGTCTACGTGTCTCCAACTAAGTGAATTGTTATCAGAAAATTGAAAATGAAATGAGGCAGGGAACAGTAAACAATAAACAGTAAGCAAGTAGGGTAACGTTTGCTCCCATAAGAAAACCAAACACAGAATAACTTTTATTCAAGACATGAAAATTGTAATTTTGTAAATGATTTTCTCCAGTAAATTTTGCATTTGATGAAACAATTGGGCTGGATACATCAATGACTACAATGTTTAGAAGGCATCGACAATTATGAACATACATGTATACAAATGTCTTTATTCTTGCTGATTTTGCTGTTTACATCTATATATTTATCGATAGCTGTTCGTTACATGGATGTACGTGTACGTGTACGTGTGTGTGTGTGCGTGTGTTTCCTTTTTTTCATAGCTCTTTTTTTTCCTTTGAGTATGCTTGGTTAAAAAAATACTATAAATGTTGTTATGTTTCGGTGTTGTTACGTTGATTAAAACGAATTAAAAAAGTTAAAAAAAAAAACCCTTTTATTCAAGACTGGCACAGCCTTTTAAAATTGAACAAAGTCAGACAAATCCATAGACGAGCAATCTAATAGTGGGGGAAAAACTAGCGCAGGCCAACAACTCAACTGTCTTCATAGAATGACTTGGCAAGATTTGGACTTAACGGGGGGGGGGGGGGGGGGGGGGGGGGGGGGGGGGGGGGGGGGGGGGGGGAAGATGAAGAGATTGACCTGAAGAACATGAAATTGAAATTGAAATGAAGCAGGGAACAGAAAACAATAAACAAGTAGGATAACTTTTGCTCCCATAAGAAAACTTATACAGAGTAACTTGATTGAAGATGAAGAAACTGGGAAAATGAAATTAAGAAAATATATTATAGATATGAATGATCTTCACTAGCTGCATGAGGGAACCATCACAATTGTTTCTGAAGGCATATCTATTTTATTGCCTGCTCTGAGGACTTTCGTCCGCTGGATCAGAACTCATCAGGGAGGCACAGCTGGTTGTGTGTGTACTCCTGGCGTCAAATAGAGACACACCACAGTCCATAGTACCGTGGTGTTTTCACCACCAAGGGTTAAAAAAAAAAAAAAATAGCACCCCCAAAGCAGCCAGCGAAGAGTAGTAAATCAAATCAAACAAATGTGTGGGGAGGAAGAAAGTTGCTGAAAAACTAAAGACATTATGCAAACAATGTAAAATCTTTGAGCCTACGCTTTAGGATCCACGCAAGGATGCAAGGGAAATCAAAAGACAAACACAAAGAGGGACAGAAACAAACACAAATAACCTCGATTTAATTGAAACGAAATTGAAAATGAAATGAGGCAGGGAACAGTAAACAATAAACATTAAACAAGTAGGGTAACGTTTGCGCTCATAAGAAAACCTAACACGGCGTAACTTTTATTCAAGACTGGCACAGCCTTTAAAACTTGAATCAAGTCAGACAAATACAAAGACGAACAATCTAAAAGTGGGGGGAAAAACAAGCGCAGGCCAACATCTCAACTGTCTTCATAGTAACGACTTGGCAAACATTTGGACTTGGAGGGGGGAGGGTGAAGATGAAGAAACTGGGAAAATGAAATTAAGAAAATATA